>CAUYSK010061664.1:0-17852 GCA_963575035.1 Avahi laniger | reverse complement strand
CATTCTGTTAATCCATCCATTTGGTGATGGGCACTTGAGTTTCCACCTTCTGGCTGTTGTGACTGATGCCGCTATGAACACGAATGTGCAAATCTCTCTTCAAGACCCTACTTTGAATTCTTTTGAATGTGTACCCAGAAGCGGAATTGCTGGATCATACGGTAATTCTATGTTTAATATTTTGAGGAACCTCCATCCTGTTGTTCACAGAGGCTGTGGCATTTTACATTCCCACCAACAGTACACAATGGTTCTACTTTCTCCACACCCTCACCAACACATTTTCTGTTTATATAGCACTTTACAGTTTGCAAAGTGTTACTTATCTCCACTCAACAGGCATTTTTGAAAGGCTCAGAGAGGTTGAGTGACTTGCCCAAGATCACACAGCAAGAAGCCCGGCTGCAGCCTCCTAACTCCTGGCGTAGGGGTGCTGGTTCCCAATCCACCTCGCTCTCTCTGGGTGAAGGTCTCGCCCCGCCATCTGCAGAGTCTCACTCTCTGCTCCCTGTGCATCTACTCAGCCCATCTACACCCAGAGCCACCCAGAACCCCCACGGGAGCCAAGATGCTGACAAAGGAATTCCGCCCCAGAGGGCCCAGCAGCCACGATAACATTGTTGTTGGCTTATCTGCAGGCTGGGTGGCTGGAGGCCAGTGGTGCCCATGGCAGGAATCGAGGATGGAGTGGAGGAGAATGGCCTTGGCACAAATAAGAAACGTGTCCAAGTGGGAGGTTCCTGGAACACTGTGCCCAAGGGAGCCAGGGAAACTGGCACATGCCTTCAGGCCTGGTCACGGGCTTCTCACTGCACCAACAGAAGACTGCCTCCCAAATGCCAAGGATGAAAGGAGATGCTTTCACGGTGCTTTCTCACCTAAACCTTCACAACAATCCCATAAGAGAGATATGGTTCTCTTTACAGATGAGGAAACAAGGGTTCAGAGAGGTTGAGTGACTTATCCAAGGTCACACAGCTCCAGTGTGGCAAAGCCAGAATGCAAGCAAGTTGGTGCCAAGGCCCTAGTGTAGACTACAGACAGTTCTGTGCGTTCCTATGCGTTGCTGTACGAAGCTGGGAGAAAAGGGAGTACCACGGTTTTCACTGGCCTAGCTGGAAACTGGCTTGGCCCATGTGAGTGTGGCTACCCGACCGACTGGTCAAAAACAGTGAGGGAAGCTGTGAAACTCTGACGCCCGCAGGCCCTTGGCCCGGCCCCCTTCCCTTTCCCAGCCAGGTGACAGTAGTCTGAACCTGTTTCCTCTGCAACAGCAAAGCCACACTCGGGCAGGTGCCGCCCATCCCCCAGTCTTTCCGGAAGTTTCCAAGGAGTGCTCGCGACGCACTAATCCACTTAGTCACCCTGGTCTGCTGCTCTTGGCTTCCCTGTCTCACCCCGAGGCTGCTGTGCCCCTTCCTTCGCCGCCGCGGCACAGATTGGACCCCCCCATCGGGCTCTAGAGTGTGCCGTCTTACTTCCCAAAACTCAGCTGGGGAATTACAGAACATGAGACAAAATTTAACCTGGACCCTGGACATGTCGCAGTTCCTGGGTTCCACCAGTCCTGGCTCTCCAGGGAACCCCAAACTCACCAACTCCCTAATAGACCCTGGCTGCCACCGTCCTATAAGGCTGGTCACCTTCCCCGTGGGCTGTTTTAGTGAGCGCTGGGCTGCCCTCGCCGGCCCCCTGGGGACGAGACACTCATTCTCTAGCTCCTGGACGCAAAGCTCTTTGCCTCAAGGCAGAGCAACTCTGCAGGGCTCCCTGCCCCGAGCTCCTGAGTGGGCTGAGGCCCTCCTCGTGCCTGCAGGACTCCACTCCCCCCTCGTTCAGTCCTGCTGCCTGCTGCTCCCGACAGGGCTCGACCCAGGAGCACCCCCCAACTTCCACGCACAGATCTCCTCCTCAGAGCCTGCTTCCCCGAGCTCCGTCTGCAGCAGGGTCGCCGACCACACCTGCGTGTCACGGCCCCGAGGTCTCTGCGCTCACGAAGATGGCAGGAACCATATTTCTCGCTCCCAGAGCAGCTTCTGGGGGTGGGAGAGGTGCGTGTGGGGGCTCCTCACCCCCTGAGCTCTAAATATCGGGGCGTCTGGGCTCATCTTGTGTCCGTCTGTGCTTACTCCCTCGGTGACTTCACTCAGCGTGATGTCCCTAGGCCGACCACCCCACATTGCTGTCTCTGCCTGGACCTCCCTCTGCCCGGCTGGGCACCTGCGCTCGGTGTCTAGCGGACACTCCGGGCTCTGCGTGTCTATCACAACTCCTGACCTCACCCCCGCGGACCCCCCTCTATTTCTCACGCCCCTCCAAGGTCAGCCAGTCATGGTGCTGTCTGTGTCGCATCTCGGTCTGGCCCATTGATCCCACTCGTCCTGCACCGCCTCCCCTCACCTGGATCACCGCAGCGACCTCCTCACGGGTCCCCCGCTGCTGCCCCTCCCTGATACAGCCTGTGTGTGACACAGAACTCAGACTGGTCTTCGAGAACTGCGAGTCAGACGATAGCCCCCCATTATGCAACGTCTTTTGGCTGCCATCTCACTCAGACTGAAAGCCATGTCACTGCCATTGTCTTCCGGGGACAACCAGCATCCTCACTCCTTATGGTCTCTGCCCTGGTCCCCCAGAACCCTTTCCTCTGGCCCCACCAGCCTCTGCGCCATTCCTGGGCCACACCCAGCACACACTCCTACCTCAGGGCCTTTGCACTGGCTGTGTTGTTGGTCTGGAATCCCCTTCAAGATTGTCGCATAACTCACTCCCTCACCTCCTTCAGGCTTTTGCTCAGATGTCACCTTCCCAGCAAGGCTGTCCCTGGCCATCTGTTTAAAACTGAACATCCCCCCCACCACTACCAGATCTCTGGCTCTCTGTCCCTCTTTCCTGATTTTGTTTTTCTTCATAGCGCTTATCCCTACCGGACACATTAACTGTCTCGCTGTTTGTTTGTTAATATTCATCTCATTACCCTATAACTGGGATGTGGGCTACCAAAACAAACAAGCAAACGAGCAAATTTTTGTCTGTTTCATCCCTTTTATGTGCTTAGCACCCTGAACAGAGCCTGGCCAATAACAGATGCTTATAAGCCCGTGATGAATAAGACAATGAATGAAAATACATTCTATATCATCAGGCAGAGACTTTATCTTCTCATTGTTTGGACTTCCGAGCGGTTTTCTCCGAAGATCAGCTTTGCTCAACCTGTGGAGCAACAGAAAGGGGAAAAAAAGAATCACTAGGAATTTGTAAGTGTTAGTCTGTCCCTGTTTCTAAACATTCACATCTTCAAACACAGGGGTCCGCTCAGAGTGCCCCGTTCCGGGGACAGCAGGAGGGATTCAGCGTGGCCCTGAGGCCGACATGCTGCCCCGGAAGCTGGGAGCAGGGAAAGCTCCATCCTTGCAGGGCTGGACACCGGCCAGTGACGGCACCTGCTCCATCCAGGGCCCCAGCTCCCGAAGGCATTTCTCGGGGAGCTCTTTCTAGCAGGTCCAAGCCGATGCCCAGCCCAGGGGCTTCAGTTTAGACCAAGTCGAGCCAGTTTCTGTGGCTCTGGCTGCTGTCCTCACTGGGCTAGAAAATGGAGGCGGCTTTACCGCCCAGCTCCTGGTGGGCAAAGAGGACCGACTGGCTCATTTCCGGCAAAAGACAGTCAGCAGGCCGCCTGCCCACGATTTCTCGCACCCTGCCCTGTCCCTCTCTCTCCTCCCTTCCTCCTGATCTGATTCGTTTATCTCCAAAACCAATTTGGAATTTTAAAAAGGCCAGTCTACTTGGTCACTGAAATTTTCAAACACAAATTCAATTTGCTCTGCAAGATGCCACAGAACCACTCTAGCTCCCAGCCCTTGTGCCCTGGTGTCTGCAGAGGGGTGCGCCTGTCACAAAGGCTTCTGGGGTCCCGCCTGTGGCTGCCCACCGCTGCCGCAGCAAAGCGGGGAGCAACTGAGGGAGCCCTCACTGCTGCTGGGGAACACTTGCTGGGACTTCAGGAATCCTGCTGTCCCATCTCCTCACTGCACGCAGGGGGAAACCAAGGCCAGGAGCAGGGAGGGGACTCGCCCAGGGCCACAGGCAGGGATAGCAGCCATAGTCCTTCTAGGGAGGGAGACTCTAACCAGGAGGAATAAAGACAGTCTTGGTAGACATTATAAGCGTCTAAGTTATTCCGCAGGAGGTGGCCGCTACTAGCAATACGAAGGTTTGCTTGAGTAAGAGAGAGGAAGGAAACGGGAAGGATCAAAAGCGTCTTCCCACCACACTTTGGTCTGATTAAGTCTCTTGCTTCAAATCTTCTGTGGCTCCCTATTGCCCTCAGGATAAAGTCCAAATCTTCAGTCTGGCTCCAAACAGCCTTTGCAGCCTTGTCTCCTGTACTTTCTCCTCCTCCTGGCTCCTGCCTGTCTGACTCTTACTCATCCTCCATGGCAGATGCCCCCTCCTCTGGGAAGCCTTCCGTGATTTCCCTGGGCAGAGCCAATTTCTCCCCTCTGTGTCTCCAGGACACTCTTCACAGGGCTATTATTTACGGCTATGACACTGACTGACTCTCTCCTTCCCCTAGGGCATCTTCCTGGGAGGAGGTGGAGGAGAAGCCAAGCTGCCTTCCTTGGCCACCTGAATGGCCATCTGGAGGCGCGGCCACTGTGCCTTCCTCCACAGCCAGCGCCCCGTGGAACTTGACTTGGAGAAAGAGAATCCACAACAAAAGCCAAAATGATGGCCACAGGAACGGACAAGGCTGAATGCCTGTGCAGATCTGACTTAAGAACCGCAGGTGGAGATTTAGCGCCGCTCGACTTAAGCCCGACCATCAGTGAGCGGGACAGGAAAGGGGTCTGCGTCGATCACGGATCCCAGAGCGAGAAGCGTGAGCTCAGACGTCATCTGCTCCAAACACTCATTTCTCTTCCTCTTCTATTTATCTTCACTGTTTTTCATATTTATAAAATAAATACCTTTAAACTGTGAAAAATTAAATGTGCAACAGATTAAAAGTTAAAAAGCAATGGCCGCCTCACCTCCAATGTCCATTTGTAGATTTATGTGTAGATCTGCATATAACGCACGCACACTTGGAATTTTTAGAAAGCATAAATGGGATCATAGTATGACTATTACTCGGCCCCTTTTATTAAAAAACAAAACGTATTACGGATATCTTTCTGTGTCAGCACACACAGTTTTACCCGGATCATTTTGTTATTGCTGTCCTAGTGAATTTTACATTTAGCACACACTTGGTTTAAATGTGGGCACTGGGCACCAATAACATAGAAACAGCTAAAATGTTGTCCAGAAGCCTTTTGTTTTTATTGATAATTATTTTTTTATTTGGCTGAGAATTTTTTCTTTTTTAAATTTTAATGAAATATAACACACATTATTAAAAAAGCACGAATGTTAAGCACACAAGTTGATGCAATTTCACAAAGTAAATGCGCCATGTGACCAACATGCAGATCAAGGACAGAACAGGACCAGATCCTGAAGCCGCCTCAGGCCACTTTCCAGCGCCCACGCCCACCCCTCACGGTCTGCCACCCCAGCCTGAGGGCAACAATTCCCCGATTTGTAACACCATAGCCAGCAGCTGAACTTCGAACACTTGGATTCCTACAGTAGGTACTTACATCGGTCAGCTCAGGCTGCCGCGACAAAGTCCCAGGGCTTACACTGCAGAAATGTATTTTCTCCCTGTTCTGGAGGCTGCAAGCCTGAGATGAGGGTGCCAGCAGGGTCGGGTTCTGGTGAGGGCCCAGCCCTGGCTTGCGGACGGCTGCCTTCGCGCTGTATCCTCCCGTGGCCTCTTTTGCTAAGGGCAGTCACCCCATCAGGGAGCCCCCACCCTCCTCTGATCCTAACTGTCTCCCAAAGACCCCATCTCCAGACACCATCACACTGGGGGTTAGGGCCTTAGCATAGGAATTTCGGAGGACAAAACTTCAGTCCTGTGTCGTGGTCTGGCTTCTTTTGCTCAACACTGTGTGTGTGACAGTCACCCATGTTGTCCCATCTGTGACACTTCATGGCACCCCACTGTAGGAGTGTGCCGTGATGCATCCAACCATTCTCCTCTAGATGGACACCCAAATTGTCCCCTATTGCACCGTGATGACAGCGTTGCGGATTAAAAATCCCTGTGTGCGTGTGCACACGTGTGCGCGTGTTTTCGTGGGCTAGGTTAGTAGAAACAGAACTGCTGTAACTACCTCATTTTGCAGACAGACGCGGGAGCTCAGGGGAAAATGTAAACACTTCGGTGTCTCTGCTGGTGGCCTCCGAGGTCTGAGTGAGGGGGCTCCCCACGGGCGCGGTGCGTTCCCGCTGCCCCGTTAGTGCACACTGCCTCCACCTACCCCCTCCACTGAAAACATCCACCCGGAATCAGTCTCGCACACAGACCACTGGGAAACCCAGACATGCCTCGAGCCGGTGTTCTGATCCGTCCGCAAGCGGACCCTGCAGAGAGCACCCTGCTGTGCCTTTGTTCCGAGCCAGTCCCGCCGCCTGATGGCGCAGCCTCCTATCCACCCTGCGCCTGCACAAGTGTCACTTGCCGGCGAAGCAGAAGACCCCGGTGCCAGCTCCCGAGGGTGGGGGCAGTAAACACACTCAGATCAGGATGTGAAAGCCCACTCCATTCTTTTCCAAGTTCAGGGCGCTGGGAGATTTTTCAGATTTCTCTGCTTTTCTTCCTTCCCCTTGTACCTCTGGGGAGCAGGGAGAATTGAATTTCAAAAGACTATTATTATTCTAACTAAATGTAAGCCTGTGCAGCTATAAAAACAAGGTTTTTAGTTGTTGGTCTTATTTTCTTTTTTAATAATTTACGCCCCACTTCAACGATAACCAAGCAAGTAAGATTTTAAGAGAAGACAGAGGTTTGTGCAAATGTCAAATAGAACGCACAACTCAAAAGGCTCCGTGTTTAGGCTCAAAACTGAGAAACTCAAAGGTCTGGCAACATGCTCCCCGCCCCCGCCTCCTACTAAACAGTGCATTTCCCATAGACAAGTCTAGCAGGAAAGGGAACAAAAGGTCTGGTCCAGGACAAATCTTACTATTTATTCCTCAAACACACAGGAAATGAGGCCGCCTGGAACCTCATGGCCACCTGCCACCCGGCCACCCCTGCTTTGTCTTGAGTCCCCAGGCTGGCACGAAACGCGCTGGGCGATCCAGCAGCTCTCAGCCCCTCCCGACAGCACCAGGCAGACACTGACTGCGACTCAGGGACAGAGCGACAGCCGTCCCACAAACAGGCATTAGCCCCCGCCACGTGCCCCAGGCTGGGCCGCCGTAGGAAGCGAGGGAGACGCGGTCCGTGTGCGTGTGGAGCTGACGTGGGGGGAGGGAGGGAGGGCCAGGCGCTTTGCACACATCTCATCTGGTCCTCACCACAGCGCTGCCAGGCGAGAATCGTTTCCCCAGAGAGAGGGGCGCAGGGAGGGACTCGATGGAGCTCTCACAGCTGGGACGTGGAGAGCCGTGACTTGAACCCAGGTTCCTCTGGCAGGGGGAGGTGAGGGAAGGCTGCCTGGAGGAGGCGGGGCTGGAGCTGAGCACTGAAGGATGAGAAGAGATGGACGGACGGACAGGAGGAGGGAACAAAGGCTGACAACAAATACTGCGCTCTCTTTGCTGCAGCTACCAAGAGAGGAGCACAGCAGGGAGGCAGGCAGGAAGGAAAACCTTCATTAAGGTAACTCACAGAGGACTCCACTCTGCAGGCTCTGACACCCCAGCCTCCCTCTTGCTCGTCAGAGACTTCGGCATGGTGACACCCTCACTCCAGAGCATGCGGATGTCACCCGCTGTCATCGGCAGTGTGGGGGCTCTCCCAGTCCCCCCCAACCTCCCCGCTGTCATAGCCCTGCGTGGTCAGGAACACCATGGAGACTGCGGCTGGCTCCCCCACCCCCGTTCCTCCCCTGCGTGGGCAGGCAGCGAGGGGGTGAGAAGAACATCCACTCTGGGCCTGGGCCAAACCGCTTCCTAGCTGGGTAACCCTGGGCAAGTCACTTAACCTCTCTGAGCCTCATCTTCCACATCAGGAACATGGGGCTGTCCCTCACAGGGATGTCACAGCACAGTGCCTGGTGTCGAGCAGCATCGCAGCAGGTGGGCGTCATCACCATTAGCAGGTCGCTGTTATTCACGTTGTATCGGGGCGGGAAATTCAACCCTCCTTGCTTCCTGCCTGACCGCTGCAGAAACCTTCTGAGTGAGAGTTGCTGGTCTCCTAGTCTCCAGCTGAGGGGAGAAGGAGGGGCTCTCCGGGCCTTTCTGGGACACCTGGACTCCTTGCCAGGGATGCTGGTCCCCAAGGGACAGGGCTGTTTGCTTCCCGCTGACGCTTGCAGGAGACCAGCTTGGGCCACCGGGCGAGGTGGGGCAGACACGGGGACTCTGTGAGGCATTCTTGGGCTCCCCAAGGTAAAAATAGTTTTGCTTTGTTCGGCTGAGTGGTTTACACACTGGCTGGCCTGGCAGCCTGCCCGCTGGGAAGGCAAAGGCCAGGCTATTCCAGGCTGTAAAAACAAGCCCCTGCCAGGCCCCAGCGCCAGGCCTCCGGACAGCGGCATTAATACTCCACTATCGCACTCTCTCAGGCCAGGGAAAAAAAGAAAAAAGCTCTGTGCCTGCGTGGCGCCTGCTGCTGTTACCGCAGTCACAGCTGCCAAAGCCACTGCGGACAACGCCCAGGGCTCTCAAATGCCACATTCCCTCAAAACAAATCACTGGAAGGCTGCGGTCGCTGTAGTAGTCACAGCAACAGAGCTCTTGTCACACACAAAGCACTGTCACAGGCACTATGCTGTTGTTTTATCATCTGTTCTCAGCAGCCTGGCAGGTACATGTTACAAGCCCCATTTTCTAGAAGAGGAATCTAAGGCTCAGAGAGGTGAAGTCACCTGTCTGAGGTCACACAGTGAAAAATCAGCAAAGCTGAGAATCAAGCCCGGGTCCACCTGACTCTGAAATCCACACTTTTTCCTCCATCCACTTCTCCTCAGGCCTTACTGAAGACAGCCTGGCTATTCCATTGTTTTTCTTTGCTTCTTTTTTTTTTTTTTTTTTTTTTGAGACAGAATCTCACACTCTTGCCTGGGGCAAGTGCCATAGCGTCAGCCTAGCTCACAGCAACCTCAAACTCCTGGGCTCAAGTGATCCTCCTGCCTCGGCCTCCCAGGTAGCTGGGACTACAGGTATGCGCCACCATGCCCGGCTAATTTTTTTTTTCTATTTTTAGTTGTTTGGTCGATTTCTTTCTATTTTTAGTAGAGACGGGGTCTCGCTCTTGCTCAGGCTGGTCTCGAACTCCTGAGCTCAGAACGATCTGCCCGCCTCGGTCCCCCAGAGGACTAGGATTACAGGCGTGAGCCACCGCGCCCGGCCTCTTTGTTTTGTTTTAAATAACAAACTGCACTGGGGCATTTGCAGCGGCCATTTCTCCGCCCTTAATGGCCTCCTCCTTTCCTTCTCTCTCACAAAATCTTCATGCTCTCCTTGTCTCCCATCTCACCTTGGCCCATCTGGCCCCTCGGTCTTTGTTCCTCTCTACACACCTACCTCTTCCCGTCTTTCAGTGCTCCACTCCAGCCCCACCTCCTCCAAGCAGCCTTCCCTGATCTCCCGCTGCCCAGAGCAGAGTGGGGTCCCTCCCAGCTGATCTCTGGCCGCACCCACCGTCTGGACATGGGCACCCCAGCAAAGGAGGCCTTTCGGGGTTAGAGACTTCCCACAGCCGTGTCGTGTCTTCCCAGCTGGACTGGAAGAAGCTGCTATGGGCAGGGGGTGTTCTGGGCTTCTGTGTGTCTGTTCACATCAGTCCCCTGCCCTGAACCCCCAGTGGCACAGACAAAGTATTCACCCATCCACCACGCATGGCCCCTGCATACATACATCCACATGCTCATGCACTCAGTGAATACTCGAGTGTGCAGGGCAAGAGACACGCAGGCGGATCAGACACCTGCGGTCAGAGGGGGGAGAGAGGCAGGAGGCAATTGGAATACGGTCAATAAATGCCACGGAAGGGGAGGCGCGGGGTCGCGGGAGGCTTTCCCGGGAAGCAGACAGCGGAGCCGGATCTTAAAGGGAGCATGTAGGTTAACTGGTGGAACTCGGAGACCGTTCCTCAGGCTCTAAGTCAGGCCCTCTAAGGTCTGACCTAAAGTCCTTTCCGCCTTGTGCCCCCGAGCCGCTGCACCGGTCGTGTTCCAACAGGAAAGCCGGCTCACTCAGGCCAGCATCACGCGAGAAGCGTTTGTTTTCACGGGGCTCTCGCACGTAATCTCTAATAGGAGGGGCGGGGGGCCACACAGTTACACACGCTCACCTGGTTGGTGGCAGTGGAACTGTTACCACCCCCAGCCTGAAAGGGTGAGGGGAGGGAGAGTTTGTAGAAATCCAGAAAGAGAGAGCTGGGCAGAGACCCCCTCAGGGAATAGTGACTTTCTGCCAAAGGACACAGGCAGCCCAAGGCACCCTCACAGGCGGGGCGCCAACAGGCTCCGCACCCTGACCTCACGCTCCTCTTGCCCGCTGGTCTCAGGCTGGTGGCTCCTATTGGCCAACCCAGCCAGAGCACGGGACCCAGGCCAGGCTGGCAGGGTAATGAGCAGGGTGGGGAAGGGTCAAGGGGACTCTGAAGGGGCAGAGGAAGTGGTCCAGCCCAGCTGGCCATCTATCCCTGGCTCCCATGCTCTTGCACTTATCACTGTCCCCTGAATCCACCTTTGGCCTTCGCACCTCTGTGCCTTTGCTCATTCTGTTCCCTCCGCCTGGAACTCCCTTGCCCAGCTTCCTAGTCCATCAAAATCCTGTCCCTCTTGGAAGCCACACCCACACCTTTTCCTTGTCTATTCTGAAAGTCTTCATCGTTTTAGCCCGTAGGTCATTCTCTCATGTATCTTTTTCCATCCACTCCCACTAGTCTTTGGGCAATTCAGGAGTGGGAGCTATGGCAGATTCATCTTTAAAACCCTGAACTTCTGCCTCCCATAAGTCATGAGCCTGGAATCTGTCAGGAACTGTGAAGGCGCTGAGGTACCAGCCTCCGCTCAAGGTCACATGTCAGCTTGCCAGTTTCATGGTGCTGGCAGAGACGCAAGACTCCTGGATCAGAGACAAAGGGCTTTATTACTCAACGCAACAGCAGTAGCCAATCAGCGTTTGTGCACCACTGCCCTGAGCCCCAGTCCCCACAGGACCACACGAAGAGGGCCAGGTAATGCCTGCATATGCAGTGAGTTGCATTATAGGAGAGCAACGCTGAGCTCAGGGAACCTGAATATTTTATCATTGGAAGGATGTATGCCTGCTCTTTCTTCCAGTGGGAGACACTATCTCTATCTCCCAAAGATGCTTGCTACACAAAGACAGCACAGAACAAAGGGCAGGCAGTGCCTTGCTTGCAAGACATACGGAAATGTGAGAGGCCCACGGGGAATTGTCCCCTAACAGAACGTGGTGGATGCCCACTGAATGTGAAACACACGTCTTTGTTCTCGCTCTACCCTCCGGATACCAGACATCAGTATTGAGTGTCCCGTCAGAGCCCTGACCTGGTCCCTCCTGGGGTCTCCCTTCCAGTGGGTGCCAGGACCCAGAGTGGCACTACTGTTCCCATCTGTGGAAAGGGCGTAACAACAGTAACTAGCCCACAGGGCTGCTGGGAAGCACTAAAGCAGGCATACAGTAAGAGCCATGAGTATTAGCAAAAAACAAGCAGGAGGGAAGGCAGGAGGAGGGGAGAAGAGCAGACAGACAGATGGAGAGGAAGGCTGAGCACAGGGACCGGAACAGCGGGCCCTGCTCCCCAAAAGGGAGCAGAACTACAGCCGCAAACAGTCAGAGGACATCATGACCCGCCCAGCCCCGCTTGCCCCAGGCTCTCCCTGGGCCACTTCGGCAGACATAATTTCCTGCGCCACTGACTCTGCTCGCCACCCCCGATCTGCATCCACAGACAGGGACACGATGACGCCCACGTGGCTCCGGTGGCACTGACTTGGGACAAATTATTACCCACTAAAAATCTCAGATGAATGAATCGCTTTGGAATTTTTCCGAATGCAGAGTAAGTTCCAGGGCATCATCCGTGCTACTATCCCTACCATCATTGAGAATTCGATTTGCCCTGTAGCAGGCATCTCGTGAATCAAATCGTTGGCAGATGAGAGTGGCATTAATAAAAATAGCCACTGCCACAAACTGAGCAGGATGGGTAACATGCCAGGCGAGCTTTGCACACGGGTTCCATCTGATCCTCACCCGACTCCAGAGACAGCTATTATTGTTACTATCCCCATTCTACAGACTGGAAAGCTACCGTTCATGGCAGCGGAGACAAGTTGCCTCAAGTTCTAAGCTCAGATGTAAACCCAGGTCTGCCTGACCCCGAAGCCCACACTTTGCCACCCTGCATAATTCTGCCACGATGAGCTTGGAAATCGCCCTCACGTCGGCTCTACAGAGAACAGCACTGCCTGTGCTGGGTGTGAGGAAGCGCCTGGGACTAACGCTCCTTGCTCTGGATTCAGACCTGTCTCTCATCCTCTGTCCCAATCCTTCCTTCATCAGGACTTTGTGAGAAGCAAACACAAAACAACATAAAAACACAAAGATTAAGAAGCTGGGAGTCAGGGTTGGGTGTGAACCACAGCAGCGGGGTGGAGATGGGTGCTGTCTGGCTGGGAAAGTTATTTCCAGTTCCGCCGAGTCCAAGAATTCCGTGGTCCACTTGAGCAGCGATGCCCACCAGAGGGTGCTACGAATTTGGTTCCGGATTAACAAACAGCCTCAGTCCAAAGCCATGGGGATGCCCAGGCAGGAAGATGCCTTTACCTTAATGAGGGTTTCCCGGTGAGTGGTTTCCATGGCTACCACTAGGGAAGCACAAAGTAACTGCAGAAGGCACACAGATAAACTTATCTAAAAATGTTTAATAATTATGCATGTTCTATGAAAATTTTGTTTTCTTCTATCTGCACTTGACAAAAAAGGGATTTGCTTTCTGACTGGGGTACAAATATTTTTCTCGGTTAGAAAAGGAGGGATTTTTTGGCTTTTTAACTTACAAAATACAGCTTGTAAGGGAAGGGCTTGAAGACCCAGTTATGTCTCCCCGGCCGCCGTCTACGCAAGGCGTCTGCCGTGCAGGTGCTGCTGGGGCTCTTCGCAGGTCGGGAGGCCGCGGCCGCGGCAGTCCCAGAAGCACGCACAGACCTGTGCTTCCGCAGGGAGCGGGGGCCCAGGAGGAGTGTTCCGAAGCTCCGAGAAAAGGCAACTACATCGAGGGGTACGGGGGAGGCCACATCTTTCAAGAGCCTTGTGTTCTTCTGGGCTGTCCATCGGGAGCAGGCTGCAGTGTCACACAACTCCAGGGGACAGGATTCCCATCCCAATCTTCACGAACGTGCCCTTCCTTGCCCTTGGAGCTGTGTGTAGCCGTACTGGGGGGCCCGATTGGGGCATTCGTTCATCCATTCATTCAACAAAATTCTGAGCAACTGATTTTCGCTAGATCTTATGCTTTAAAAAAATAATTATCCAAAAATGCAGGGGAAAAAAACCTGCTTCAAACCAGGAAAGCGCATCCCATTTTGAGAAGCCCAGCTGTCTTGTTTCACAGATGAGGAAACAGACCTTCAGAAGCTATGGACACACTGAAGATGACAAACCCAGAAAACAGCAGCGCAGGGTCCAAGGCCCAGATGTGGCTCCTGGCGCGGTGCCCTGACCTCACCCCGCTGCTTTCCAGTGGGCCCCCGACACTCACAGTATCTCTAAACCTATAGAAAGGAGCCGCGATCCTTGCTCCCATTTCACGGAAAAGCAAATTAAGGCATCTAGAAGACAATCTAGCCAGGTTATTGAGATCATCAACTCAACTTGGACGCTTCTCAAGAAAGGCATCTTCCGATTCCTGTAAGTCATTTCTGGGTGTGAATCGTGCTCCAAGGCACTGAGCTATTACTTTCCAGGGCATCGGTGCCTACGGATCCCACCCGTACAAACGCTTCCTCAAGAAGAACCGTCACACAAGAACGGTCCCTGCCCTCGACGCCCACTCCTTTCCCATCGGATTTTCTGCCTCACGTTCAATTGCAGCAGCCAAAAGGTCAACAAGGTAAGACGTTGACTGCAATTATTATGGGATGGGTGCATTTCAGCCACCAAGAGAGACCGAGGAAGAAGGAAAGGAAAATGGATGAGAAAAATGAATCGGAAGAATGGGAAGAGAAAAATGGGAAAGGGGTGAAGGAAGAGGGAGGAGAGAGGAGCGCAAGCGTGGGGCAGGGAGGGAGGGCGTCCGGCTGAAGGGGACCCTGGGTCACCTGCGCGTTTTCCTGGATCAGCCGCAGACGGCCGTGTTAGTCAGCACCGGCCGCAGTCTCTGTCCCTTGGTGTTGGGCCTGAAAGCAAGTTTAATGCAACTTCCACACCCCCCTGCACTGGGGCAAGGCAGTCTGACCCACACTCAAGTCTTCGCTTAGAAAAAAGTAAATAAATCTTAGCGAAGAATGTCAGAGCAGGGAAAGACCACAAAGATCACAGAGGGAGCCCTCAAGACCTTCTGGAACCCACGACCCTCAGTCCTTTAACCCAGAAGCCAAACAAACGAAAACACCCACTTCCTTTCATGTCGTTTGAAATCTCTGAACAAACTAAATACTGTTACTCAGAACGAAGCAAAGCTGTGGCAATTTTAGATGAAAATTATTTATTTTCCTTGCAAGAGAAATAGAATCTTTATTTTAGTCACTTGATCTCAATCTGCTCATCTGCCCTGGTTCCTCTCCACTGGTCAAAAGTGGCCGATAAAACAGAACCAAGATCATTTTCAGATCAAGGCTGTCGCCGACTTTATTTTTTTCCCATGTTGGCAAAAGTGGGAAATGATGTACAATGACCGCCTGCTTGGGTTCAGGAGGTCAAGGAGATCATTCACCTGAAAAAGTCTCTAAAGTCGCCTTCGCTAGGCTATCCTGGCCATGGAGTGAAGCTTGCGTTTCCCAACACTCCTCTGGGAGACCTGGCAGGGACTGCACGCTGGCGGGAAAGGGTTTCCGTGCAGAGTTCCCAGTGTGCTTTTCAGCCACAACGTCGGGAAAAAATGTATCTTCTGAAACCTCCCTGCAGACACATTAGTCGAAACGGTGTTCTTTTCCTTGAAAGCAAGATGGCCAAATCTAAACCCTAAAAAGAAATGTTTAACACCAATATAACGTATCTCCAAATAAATGCGGGCTCTGACTTCATGACAAATGCAATGTTGAGAACTGAGATGGATGTTTATTTCTCAAAGTTTCACGATCAATATATTCAAAACTTCGGATCTATCTGCCAGTGTATCGCGTCCCTCAGGCCAGGCTCCCCAGAAGCAGACCACGGGGAAGATGGAGTTGCGGGGGCTTATGAAGGAAACACCGGCAAGGAGCAAAGAAAGGAAGGGAGAAGAGCCAATCAAGAGACCATTTCCGGAAGGTTCCTTACACCTGAGAATCCCTCACCACCATCCAGGGAGCTGGGCTTTCATACGCAGCCCCTACAGTCACTGGCTGAGACCACCCCAGGGGATACCTACGTGACCCCCAGGAGGTTCTCTCTGCCTCTGTGGGTAAGGGCCCCAGTGGCCCAAGGACAGTCCTGGAAAACCCAGCAGGGAGAGCCCTGGAAGCAAAGCACACCAACGCCGCAGGATCAATGCTTCCAGCCGGTAAAAAGATGCAGGGCTGCACTCCAGCTTGGGCAACACTGTGAGACACCCATCTCTTAAAAAAAAAATTAGTTTTTAAATTTAAATTTTTTAAATAAATAAAAAGACGTAGGGGCTCCAGGCAAAGCACTGAGAGTATCTGCTGCACCTAGCTATGTGAAAAGTGACCATTTTTGAAAATTTGAAACAGTCTTTCCCTGGATACTACAAAAACAGAGCAACGGTGGTCTTCATTCATTCCAGCCAGGTTGATTTCCCTGCAGCCGTAAAGGAACCTGCGTATTCTGGAATCCGCATTCGAATCTTCACACACAAAAAGGCCAACAGGCTGATGTTGTAACACACCCCCATGGAATTTTTCACTCTAATTCTTGGCTGTGATAAGACATCCTAAAAAGATTAATCTTTCCTTGGATTATTGTTCGAAATGTTGATTGTGAACCTAGCATTGATGAAATAATGTCAGGAGAAACCCAGTGTTTCTTTTTTGCTCATTAAGCTTATTGCTTGAAAGAATTCCGACTATGCTTCCAAGATATCATCAACTTAAGGGGCTCTGGGGCTTAGGCACACAGTTTCTTTTCCAATGCAGCATGCATAAATAAGCAGTGAGCACAATTTTCCTTTATTGGGGATGAATTAACCTTGAAATTTGATATTCTCAGCTAAGTCATCAGCCTTTGATGGTAAAATCAGGCAAAACAATACTCTGGAAATTATTTGTAATTTTCTCCCCAAGTGAAGTTTTGGCAACACGCAGGTTCAGGGATTTCATGAATCTCTTCAGCAATAAGAAGTTCTTGTTATTTTTTGTGATTTAGAAAAAAAAGAAAATCAGCCATCTCAGACATTATTTTCATAACCCAGGTAGATTCCTGATTCTATATTCCAGTACTATTCAGCATCACATGCTAAAGAAAATTGTGCTTTAGAGACAGAGAGAGAGAGAAGAGGGAGAAAGAGAGGCAGGGAGGGAAGAAGGAAGGAAGGAAATCTTGTAAAGGTTTGTTCGTGTAACCCAAATAAATCTGAGCTGCTTCATGGCTGGTCCCAGCATCCTCTCCTGTTCAACCAAAGCACCATGAAACAACAAAATATTAATGAAAAGTAATGAACATCAATGTTAATTATTTGTATTCTGTTGTATTTTTTAAACTATAAGAGTAAAACATCATGTCAAAAAGATACAGGAGCCAACCTGAAAGAGTTCCCAGTGGCCAAAGCTGGAACAATCAGAGCAATGAAATAATTAAAAATAATATCTGATTATAACCCAAAGAATAAAATAAATAACCATGAGCCTATACTCATATTTTAAAACTGATTAAATAAATAACAAGTGAGGGAGAATAGAAGAATCCCATTTAACAAATGGAGAAGGAATTAGGAAAACAGAAAACCCAAAGAATATTAAAATTAGTAGGTGAAAGTGTAAGATACAGGATATTAAGAAGAAATAGGATAAAAAGAAAGAATTTTCCCCCAAATGTTTATTGCTCACAAAAGGGAAAGTATCAGATGTACAGTGGGGAAAAACGGCAGACACCTCCTTGACCACACGACGAAGGCTAGCATGCCCGGTAACAGACGCGCCGGAGTCACGTGCCCTCAGCGTTGCGTGCAGGGAAGGGCACGTCGTGTCCGTGGCATTCTTCCCCAAATCCGTAACCTCAATCTATCGGATCATGAGAAAACTTCAGACAAACCCCAATTAAGGGACGTTCTACAGAACACCTGACCCATGCTCTTCAGAACTGTCGAAGTCGTAAAAGACAAGTGAAGACTGTGTCACAGATGGGAGGAGAACGAGAAGACAGAGGACCCAGTGTCACGTGGGATCCTGGGACAGAATAAGGACGCGAGCGGGAAAAACTGGTGAACTCGGAGCAAAGTCTACAGTTTACCTAACAGTGTTGCTCTGGCGCTAGTTTCTTGGTTTGGTGAGTCTGTCACGTGAACACTAGGGGAAGCTGAGCGCAGGGTGTAGAAGTCTCTCTTTGCAACTCTCTTGGAAGTCTACAATTATTTCAGATTTTAGAAAGTGATATGCTTATTGTAACAAGTCAAACCAAATAGGATACCAAATAGGAGGTATCAGGAAAAACTTCAC
>CAUYSK010061663.1:0-13301 GCA_963575035.1 Avahi laniger | reverse complement strand
ATAGAAAAAATTAGCTGGGCATGGTGGCGCATGCCTGTAGTCCCAGCTACTTGGGAGGCTGAGGCAGGAGGATCGCTTGAGCCCAGAAGTTTGAGGTTGCTGTGAGCTAGGATGACGCCACGGCACTCACTCTAGCCGGGGCAACAGAGTGAGACTCTGTCTCAAAAAAAATAAATAAAAAAAAAACATATCCAAACATGTTTTTTTAAATTGTAGTATATTTTAAGCATTTACATTTAATACATCAACACATTTAACCCATGAAAAAGCACTGCTGTATAATGATGCTATTCACGAGAAATTCAGGATTTATAATAATATTAATTCCTAGGGTACTAGAGACACTATAGACGGCTAGTGGGGTATATGTGGAACTGATGAAATGGACATCTTCTTTGAATTCTGTCCATTCCTCTTGGGGACTCTATGGAGTCCATGACGTGGAGAGGAAGTTGCGAGTGTAAACAGAAGTTCGCAGGGGATGGGAGGCCTCAGCCAAGGGGACCTCCTGCCCCGCACCCGCCCACGTCAGCCCTGCCGCCTGCCCACCTGCCTGCGTGAAGTGGTGTCAGACGGTCCTGACCCCACTGGGAGCGGCGGTGAGTAATTCGGCGGTGACTTTTCATGACGGGATACCGGAGGCTGGGAGGATTGCAGGAAAAAGGAAGAAGGGCCTCCAGGCCTGGGATGGATCTGCGCCCCGAGCACACACAGACCCCGAACGTGCATTCTCTCCAGCTGGTCGTTACTTTCAGGGAACAGTTTGTATTAGGAACCCAACCTTGGAAAAACAACTCTTAGGCAGAATTTATGAAGTTTTTAAGTGTCGTTCTAGCTTCTGCAGAGAGGCTAATTGCTGGAGAACAACTCTCTAGCACCAGAGCGGAAGGGGGTGCACCCCGTCTCCTCATGTTCCATTGCTTTAGGAAAACCCGAGCTTAGGGAGGTGGGTGCTATCTACTGACTCCAGTGACCCAAGAGATGACCTAGGACCCATCAGAGGGCTAAGGTCTATTTTTAGGGCTGACATAAATGGATAGAAGTTATTGGTGCTGTCCTAAATGAGCCAGTATGAAACTGAGAAGTCTTGTCCCCGGCCTCTACCACCATGTAGGAGGCTGTCACTGAAAATTTCTATTAGTGTGGGCAAACAGGCAATAATTCCAGAAAATTGTCTACCCAGCATTGGCAACACTCTCTGATCTGAAGTGTTCATGATTTTCTTTTCCATTTGCATAAACAGTAGGAAACCACTTTTACATCGCAGAGTTATTGTTGCACCAGAGAACGGAACAGCTGCTCCCTCATTGTTAATGAAACCCCAATCCCAAGTGTAATGAAGCTATGCCCATGGTCTGAAGCATATTTCCTTTTCCCTTCCTTGCTTCCTTCCTCCCTTCCTCTTTCCTCCTCCTCTGGTGGGAAGGCTCAGGGCGTCATTAAACAGTCCAAGCCCCCTTAAGTCAACTGCTAGAGTCAGAACATAAAGTGTGAAGTGCAAAGATGGGGCAGGAACACTTTAGAATCGCCAGGGGAGCTTTAAAAAAATACTGATACCTGATTCCCCTTGCAGAAATTCTCATTTAACTGGTCTAGGGGGTGGCCTGGGCACCAGGATTTATAAATCTCCATAAGTATTTAATAGTGCTAATGTGAAATCAAGCTTCAGAACTGCTGATTTAAGTAAAATCAATGCACATTTGGCCAAAAACAAATTTGTTTCCCCATTGACGAAATTGAACAAATAAAACGATTGTGTTGGGGTTTTAAACAGACGTGGCCTAGAAGTGATTTTTTTTTTTGTCTGTTAGTGGATTAGTTTATTATGGCAGGATTTAGAAAATTCAAAATGAGGCAGAGTTGGTTTGAAATAATACAGTTCCAATCACATTCTTTCATGTTGCGTCCTTCAGTCTGTGGGTCTGCTTCAAGCTTGTTAACGTCATACGGGCAGAGCCTCATCGCAGGCTGATGGAATTGCTGGACTGTGAGATCTGATTGCACAGCACAAATTCAGTCATAATCCTAACATGACCACCAGCCAACTAGCCCAGTGAGGAGAGTGTGAAGTCAGTTCCTTGGAGAGCTTTCAGCAGATGTTTTTGGCCTGGTTCCTGGATCATCAGCAGGACGCGGTCCTTGACATCTGGAACACTCATCTGAGATGCAAGCACATAGTTTCGAAATGAAGTTAGGTCTCTTGACCAATTAAAGACGTGTGTTTGACAGAAACCCTGTGCAATTTATTAGCTATCCAGATCGTTTCCAGCAGGTATGGATTTCTAGTGATTCTGGGTTACCGGTGGTTGCGTGATCAGCCTGGAAGCTGGAAGGTAATGTGGCGTGAGTTCCAGCTGGGGATGGTTTAATAAACAATGAAAGTGTAGGTGATCAACCACCTGTGAGCAATTACTAGTGGTGCCTTTGGATGAAAAAGAATTCAGACCTGCTACTCTACCCTTTGTTCCCCCACGGACAGGCAGGCAATGCCCTTTTGAGAGCTGTGCTGTAGTGTTCTAGTATTACAGTACCAGAGAGTTTCATCTATAATTGGGAGGCTTCTGGACATTGCAAATTCATGTGCTTTTAATTAGAGCAGGATTTTCAACCTTGGCACTGGTGACATTTTGGGCTGGATAAGTCTTTGTCGTGAGGCAGCATGAATTGTAGGGTGAATTGTAGGAGGTTTAGCCTTAGGTTTAGTGCCCTAGCCTCTCTACCTACCAGCAGCATTCCTCTGGTCGTGACAACCAAAGATGTCTCTAGACATTGTCAAACGTCCCCCAGAGGTGGGGGTAGGGATAAGGATTGGGGAGTAAAATTGCCCCAGTTGAGAACTAGTGAGAGGTTCTCCTGATTTCATAATTTAAGAAAAATAAGATTTTCTACACAAAGGCAGAATGATGATTCTAAGCCACTTCCTAAAATGTCATTCACTGCGAACGAACCTCCCTTCTCTTTATTCGTCATGTACACAGCTTTGAGTTTTCAATCATCTTTGTATGCTCCATGGTGCTCAATGCAATGCTCTATTCACATAGTAGGTGCTCAGTAATGCTTGTTGAATGAGTAAAAAGATCC
This sequence comes from Avahi laniger, assembly GCA_963575035.1. NCBI lineage: Eukaryota > Metazoa > Chordata > Mammalia > Primates > Indriidae > Avahi > Avahi laniger. Next base: position 10,220 of record CAUYSK010061663.1, on the reverse strand, counting down.
ACTCTTTCCCTACTTCTGTCTCGGTGGGCTTGTGGAACTTTAACCTGCGGCCTGTCCAAGCCATCAGACCATCCCATTTCTCTGCACATGGCAGTAGGTTCCAGGCTCACACACAACCTAAGCCACTCTATGTAGGTGTATCACGGACTTGTGGGGAACATTGGCACAAACACACTCGGCCCACCTTTTTGTTGGTGTTTTCCTGCTGGTTTTGAACTTGGAAGGATGTTGTCCCCCAGAAATTCTGGTGGCCATTGAATATTATAAGCCATTATAAGAGGAGAGCCTGTTTGAGAGCCAGTCAGTAGCGATGAAGCAGAGGCAGGAGATGAAAAGAAAGATGTCACATCCCAGTTTGTGCCCCTAGATCCAGAAGCATCTCATAGTGGTATTTCTAGCCACATCCGCCTCTGGCCTCTTCAGTGGCTTGAGCCAATATGTTCCTGCAGATTTATCTGTTTCCATTTTTGTTATTTTTTGTTTAAGCCAATTTGAGTTAGTCTCTCCATCACTTGCAATCAGAAAAGTCCCCATTTAGACCTGGCTCGACGTGAGGGCTGGCCTGTTGTGTGTGTTTCGGGACCTGATAAGACTTGGCAAATGCCAATTCGGGGTTGTGTCATCTTGGCATTGAGGGGGCCTTGGAAGCCAGGGTCTGGCCGTCGCCTGACGTAGGGAGTCCCCTCAGCACATGCTTGTCAGGAGAACGCTGGGCCTGTTTGAATGGGCTGGGAAGTCTGCGCGTTCCTCTGTGGGGGAGCTCTGGCTGGGAGTGAATTCCTGCTGTAAGTCAAACCTGCTTCCAAGACACTTCCATCCTAGGAGCAAAGTCTGTAGCTAAACAGAACAAAAACTGGTTTTAAAAAATTTTTTAAATTTATTTATTTTTATATGAGGAAGACAAATACCATGTCTTGTTTTGGCCAATTTTTCTGTATTCCAACCATTCTCAAGTTCTTCCAGCTCCTCCTGAAACACCATGGTCTAAATCTTTGTGATTCTGAAGAGAGGAGACTTAGAAGTGATACAGACCTAAGGTTGTGACCCATCTTCATAACTTTTTAGCTGTGACTTTAGAAAAGTTATTTATGGTTCCCTGTGTTTCCAACTGTCAGATGGGGACCATACTAGCTCTTTTATGGGGTCACAGTGAACATTCCACAGAATGATGCTGGTAATGTGTTTTTTAGCTTTTTATCCAGTGCCCGACACATCTATGTGCTGTGTTGCATAAATTGTCGTCTTTTTTCATCTTGTTCTATCCTTGGGGACACCACTTTAGGGTATTCTTTTAAAATATAGTGTCTAAAATTCAACGCAGTATTCCAAATGGGATCTGACCCTTCTAATATTTTGACATCTCTGTTTAGTTGATTTGAGGCTTTTTCTCGTTTGCATTAGTCATCCAGATGGGCATGAGTGGTCGTAACAACAACACTGTCGGGGCCATAAAGAGCGCAGATGACATGCAGCCGTTTTCTTGCCATGCCGTGGATAGAAATCCGCGTCGCCAGGAGTGTGGTCTTTGCCCAGAGACCATCCACACAGGGGCCCAGCCTCTGAGCTCCTGGCTGCCCCAAATCAAGATTGCATCTGAGTGCAGTTCGAGAGGCCTGTTTTTCTTTCCACAGCGTAGCTTGCAGGCCTGAAGGAAGAGGAAGCTGATGTTTCCATTGGCAGATCATAACTCCCAAAAAATGAAGCGAACTGATCGTGTGATAGGGGACATCCAGGAAAATAAGCACAAGACAGTGCTCTGTGGCCACATGGGGACTCTCGAGGCTGAAGCCAGGTCTTTAATGTCCAGCCAATGTCTGTAGTCTGTGAAGGGACTTGTTAAAAGTCTGTGCTGATTGGTTGCACTTTGTCCTATGAGGAAAACTTCCCTGATCATTCGTGGCGTAGATATTCCTTCAACAGGCAACAAGAGAAACGTTAGCACCTACTACGTGCTACACATAGCTGTAACAGTAACAGCAGAAGAAGAAATAAGAAGAGCTGCTGTTTGTTGGACAACTACAACTCTTATGAGTATCACTGCCCCATTTTATAGATTAGGCTTACAGAAGGTTTGTCCTTTGCCCAAGGCCATATGGCTTAAGGAGCAGGGTCCTCTGAATCACCTCTGTAGTCAATCCCCACATTCCATTATCACTTTGCTGTCAACAAGATGTCTAAACAAGCAAAGGACCTTTAATAGCAAATCCTCCCTTTGGCTCAGCCCAGAGCTAAGCTTTCTCTCTTACGTCCTTGGCTCTGGGAATTTAAGTTCTGTCTTTTGACCTAACTCTGTCTTGTCCATTCCCCATTGAAGGTCTTCTCTTTGGGTCCCAGCCTTGCTCTCAGCCCACTCCCATGGGTTTCATTATTTATACCTTCCTTTGCTATTTGCTTCTCCTCTGTGTAAGACAGGATGACGGTCACTTTCTGTTCTGCCAGCCCTTCTTCCCTTGCTCCATACGTTGGTCCCCCCACCCCAAAACATGTAGGTCCTCTCCGAGGCCGAGCCCTGTCTCCTGTAGCTCCAGGCAGGAAAAGCTCCAGTCCCGGGAGCAGAGAGACTGGGGCAAGCGACCAAGCACATAGTCTCCGCCCTCCAGAGGCTTCGAGTCACGTCGCAGCCTCTGAGTGTCAGGTCGCATATTTTTGCGTCCTTTGAAGGGGAACCAGTGGGGGTGGAAAGGGAAAGCGTTAAGGGAAAGAAGAAAAAAGAGAAAGGAGAGGAGGAAGATAAGGAGAGATGGGGGGAGAGAAACTGAGACGGATTCGGCGACCTCAGTGGCATGTTAGAACAATTTGGTGGCATTTGTGAATAATTACGATGTATTACGGCAGGAGCGAGAGAACAGGTCCGCAGGTGCTGCCTGGGTTCTCTGCTGCAGAGGGAATATTGAAGTATCAGTTACCGAGAGCAGAAGAAAAACAGCGTCTGAAGGGAAATCCCCAGGTTGTAACAAAGCACGGGGCTTTTCCAGCTCTCCAGGTTAAATTTCTCTCCAGGGGAGCTCCGATCTCCCCCAAAACTTGTAATAAAAATAAAGTGCTTGGAAGATGTATTTGAATTTCCTGTCAATTAAAACATTCGTTAGTTCAAAGGACTAAGAGTTGAGGCTAGAGGGAGCTATATGTTCTTGCTGAGCATTTTTGGTGGTGGTAGTGTTCAACCGTATTCTGTTCCTGCACGAACGCAGTTGACAGAATCAGGGGTTTATTGATACTACAACATCCCTGACGTGGTTGAGACAGGATGGGAGATACTGAAGGAGATGTGATCTGTACTTACGGAAGCCCAGCATCCATAAGGAAAATTTGGAAGACAAGACCAGTTTCCCTTCTGCTTAAACAATAGGAAAAAAATAAAAATAATATAACAAAATATAGTATTAAATGAGATAGTACTTATTCCTCCTTTGGTTCTAAGTGCAAATTTTATTTCCTTAGGAAGTCCTTCTCTGACTTCTCAGGGTACATCAAGCCACTTGTTTTCACAGTAACTTATAGTTTTCCTTGATAGCACTGATCATAGTTTGTAATGATATATATTCATAATCGTACTATAGAGACATAGACATATATATACACATTATATATACAGTAATTATACATATTTATGTGATTTAAAAAGAAATTCATCTCTCTCTGACTCACCAGATTATAAACTCCATAATGTCAAGATTGGGTCTGTTCTGCCTTCCATTGTATTTCCCAGTATTTCACACAAATTCCAGATACATAGTAGGTACTCCATAAATATTTTTGAAATAGAAAACCAAAGGACCATATTAAAAGTTCGAAGAAGAAAAAGTATTATTACTGAGCTGTTGAGGGAGGTTCAATGAATAAAGCTGACTTTGACCAGGCTTCCTTTCATGAGGAATTACAGATGAGATTCCTTTCAGTTCTTAATACCAAGAAAGACGGGATTTCAGTGAAAAAATGATCTGTTTTTGGGCTTATGGATTCTGTGCATCTTACGTATATGTCAGGATATTTTTCTCTTTGCTTTGGTGGTGAGGAAGCTTAGTGCCAGTTTTGTTACCTATTTCTAGCAACTGCTTTGCATTTTAATGTATTAACCTTGCCCCTGATTTCAAATATTTTCCTAACCTTAATTTTCTTTTATTAATTTTTCTACATTTATTTACATTTTAATAATGTTGTCTTACAACCCCTCTAAAATGAGAGTTGGTATAAATTTATGCTTATATAAATAATGATTATGAATGCTCAAATTAATGTATGGCAAACTTTATATAGTGTTGATGCTTTAAAATGGCTGTTGCCATTCTTAACTAATCTTCTGTTGAAAGTCCTCCGAAGGAATTATTTAATATAGATACCTGGGGTGGAGTGGACCATATCTTACTGCTAGAGTTAAGATTCCAGCCAGGAGCAGAACCTTGTATAAGATGATAAAATCTCCACCATCATACTTTGAACCTTGAGACATTATTACAAGCAGTAATTAAACCTCACAAAAATTTTGGCCAAGAAAACCTGATTTTAAGGTTTATGCTTTGACCTCATGTCACCAACTCATCTGCTGCCAATGATTTTGTCATATGTTGATCCAACTGGGGGAGCCACGATGATACTCAGGAATAAAAATTGTTGCTGCATATTCTCCCAAGGGAAAATTTTAAAGGAATTAATGTCTAACTTTATTCTCTGTCACCTTCCTTTGGGCTTAAAATGAAAACAGTAATTTAAAACCTTATGTTCACCCCAACTAAATAACCACAATCATCTCCAAATATATGGTTCCATAAATGAGTTATTTTGAAGAAATACAATAAGATGTTTTCTGTGGTGGTGTTTTTGTATTTTGCTGTGTTAAGCCATTCCAGATGGTGACTGAACAACATATTTTTGAAGCGTCTTTCATTTATTTTCTCCAGTTTAATAGTTACATTGCAAAGCTTTTGGGACATCTTACATTGTCTACTTTTGGCACCTCACCCAGTAATTGTTTACTGAAACCGCTCCTACTAATTCTATTTTGGCTAAAAGATTCGGCAAATATTAATGTGTTTCTAAGGAAGATGTTAATGCTCATTTAAGCTGCTCCTTTGCAAATTTACTGGGGGAGAGTTATGGCAAAAATGGGCAAATTACTAAAGATCCATGACCACAGCCAAATTTACAGTTTGTTTGAAGTTCAATAGGAACCTAGACAGACCTTCTGAATATGAAATACACCTCAATATGGTGGTAATTAAAGAATTACTTATAATTATCAAATTATCTTTAAAATTAAAAAAATATATTTAAGTGTAGTGGAGTCAAAAGTGTATCTTAATGTACACATCATCCTTGGTGGGTCTCTGGAACATTAGGTTGGCCACCAGAGTTCTACTTGTATGAGGTCTCTGTTGGCATCCTGGAAAAGAAATGGAAGAAATGGCATTGCAAATTTGGAATTAATATTTTCATAAAGAGAGATAATTTCTGCCCCAGCCAATGAGGAAGAATCTTGGAGGTGTAAGGAACTCACAAGAGTATGAGAGTTACACCTGGACTCCTTTCTGAGGTTGGTTTTTGGTCCATGGGGAAAGGACTTAATAAAACCATAAAACAGGCTCTGGCCAAGTGCTGCAAGAACAAATCTCAAGGTAGAAGGCTTTAAAAACTGAGATTATTAACATTCTGAGAGCAGTTACAGATACGTTCACCGGTTTGGGTGTCGTGAGCAGATCGGCCTGTCATCGTGGCCTGACTGTTCCCAAGGAGATCACTTACCTTCACCCCAGCGTTCTCTCCCACGACTTCCCTGTTTAAATCTTCCAAGCAAACCATCTTCTTACTGTTCATGGAATGTTTCTTGTCCCATTCCGCCTACAGAATTCCACACGGAAACTCAGAAATGGGAACAGTTTGAAGTGGAGGGTTTGGGATGATAGCAGTGATAAAGGCGATGACGGTGACAACTAACCCCGAGTGAGAGGCGGTGTTGGAGCTGTTTCGTTTTCGGTAAGTGCAGGCTGTGAGCCCTGGATCTGACACTGAATAGCGGTACAGTCTCTGGAAAGTTATGTCTCTCTGTTTCCTCATGTGTAAAACCGAGCCAATGATAGTGCCTACCTCTGAGGGTTATTAATATTTTTAAAGCACTTAGGACAATACCTAGCACAAAGTACTATACGCTTGCTTGTTAAATTCTTGGAGTAGGGAACACGTGCTCTTTGGCTACAGAAAAGTGAAAAGTGTTGAAAAGTGTTAAAGAATATTCCACCAGCTATAGCGACAGAGATTTGAAAACAGAAGAGACAAGAAGGTACCAGAGCAAGTCAGCAGCAGGAATCCCCACACAGGAAGTATTAGGACTCGTGTGACAGTGGCCGCTTTAGATAGGAAAAGATTTGCTGAACCTCATGAAAAAAAACAATAGGCAAAAACATGGTGATAGATTGGTTTGGGGGAATAAAGTTGGAAATGATGTCTTCTAAGCTTATAATCTCGAGGGATGAGAAAGATGATGGTATTGTTGACAACACTGGAGAAATTTGGAAGGAGATGCCTGTTTTTGGAGCAAAGACAGGAAGCCTAGGCCGTGTCAATATGGAAGCAACAAATGGGCCATGAGGGCTGCGCTCACTGTGGCCTGCGCATTTCCCAGATGGGCTGCAGCTGAGTCAATTGCACGCTTCGTTAGGACGCCCGAGGTGTCCGAGACGTCCCGCACCATGGTCTGATGGTTTCGCCACCCATCAACACGCCCGCCATTTAGGGTGGGTTTGTGACTGGCTTCTGCTTCCTTGCACAGCCATGCTGCGTGAGAATAACCTTGGAGAACAAAGAATACAGTACTGAGCTCTAACACATAGACACCTCCAAAGTTTCAATCCATGCGTACTTCCATCAGAAAATGGAGCCTGACGGAGAAATAGAATGGCTTTATTTTGATTTGCATCATCATATATCGCGAGAGAATAATTTTAACCAATATTTACATGGTGATTGGCAGAGATCGTTCTAAGCTGTGTGTGTATGCTAGCTCATTAATCATCCCAACAACCCTGTGAGGTAGGTGATACCATCATCTTCGTATTAAGGAAGAGGAGATTGGGACATGGAGGAGCCCCGTGGTCTCAGGTGGGATTCAGTAGAATGCAGAGACAAGGAGTTGTGTGCACGTGACTTACTGAGGAGGTGCTGGGGGGCGGGGGCAGAAACAGGAAGAGGAGGAAGCCAAGCAAGAGAGCGAGGGCGACAAAGCCCCGCAGAAGGGACTGTCAGCCTGATCCTGAAGGGGAGCTCTGGAGTGTGAGTTATACCTCAAAGCCGCCCCAGTCCGAGGTGGGAGAGCCGGGCTTTCACACTCCCATGCCCGAGAGTCACTCGGTAAGGCTGCTTGCCCTAGGCGGATGTACCTTTGGCTCTTTGCACCAAAAAGTGGCTCCCGTTGGTCCAGCCCTCCAAAGAAGGGCTGCAGATACTGCCTGCTGGATGCAAAAGCACAGCGAAGGTGGGAGATTTTTTTTTTTTGGCTGTTGTTGTGATTTGACAATTTGACTCATCTCTGTACATGCAGACAGGTCTAAGATATATAAATCTGTGTCTGTACACACACAGACACACACGTAAGCATGCACACAGCACATACACACTGAGAAAATGCAAAACGGATGCAGCCCAGATGTTACATGCCTCCTGTCATAAGCTGGTGACTCATGATTTGCATGCAGCCTGCAGACATTCTTGGCTTGGTCCTTCCTGAGTTTTTAGAAGGGAGTTGATTCATAGCCAGTATTTTAAAAATTGGAAGATTTCTATGAAAAGTCCAGATCCCTGACTTCTCCCCAAGTTCAGGCCTCACATAATTGGCCAGAGGTGGGTAGTAGATGATGCCTTGTGGGACAGGACATGCGCTGGCAGGTCACCCCCTTCTTTGCCACCCCTGGTCACATTTGGACGTCACCACTGTTCCTCATTATATATTTGGTTCCTATGGAGACATTTGAATTTGTAACTCCTGTTATCTGCAATTTCTTGACTACATCCATTGTCATTTGTTTCTTGAGACCAGCAACTCATGCCAGAGTGTCATAAGTTCTTCTTTGTTTCTATTGCTGGGTTTTTGACTGGGTTTTGACATTTGAGGGAAAGTATAGTATTAGGTTAGTTGAGTCAGTGTAGACAGCAATCAAGCCAGGTGGCTGTTTAAGCTGGAATGACCTGGGTTGGTTTCTGCATCAATGAAGTAAACACAGTGGTTACCAAACCATTCCTTTTCTGTTGTTCTAGAACTTCTATGAGCACAAAACATAAATGCTGGACATACACGAAATTTGCAGATAACCAACTCCAATTGTTTCTTGCTCAGATAAAAATGTCCTAATAAACCTCTCAGCAGCTTCCAATGTGTTCATTTTTCTATGTCAAAAGATATGAAACGGATATGAAATGAAATCCTGAGCTGGATGGGAGTTTAAGTAAATTACAGTAATTTTCTGGTTGAACAAATAATTATATTGTTTCAGCAAATTATCATCATTTTCCCTGTACGACAGACTTTTCTTGATTTTAGCATTTCAATGAAAACATGTCTTAATGGGTCAGATATTAAAACTGAAAGCCTGGGGAAATCCTTAAGTTCTAAATACCCTCCACCCCCAAACTCATTTCAAATTTTCTGGAGTGTTCTTTTGGACATTTTTTTTCTAACCAGCTCAACCCAAATGATCAGATTTTTTGATGAGCTATTAAAAATATCTGTCTTCAGAAGGTTGAATGCTGATTGTAGGTCTGATGAAGAGCTAATGTCTGTTCTCTTTGCTCTTTAAGTTAAAGGAGTTGAGATTATGTTTTTTGTTAAATATACGAGGGCACAGATAGTGACACTTTCAACATTAAGGAAGCTCTTATAAAGTTTATTAAACAAACCAATATTCCCCTAGATGAATAAGGAAAGTTATATTTTCTCCCAAATATTTTGCCTGTTAATATAAATTCACTTTTTTAGTGTGTAGTTATTATCGAAATCTATTCAAAACTTGGTCACTTTATTGTACTTCAACTATGAGACCATTACATTGTAAAAAGTCATTTGGAAAATTTGAAGTCGGATCAGAAATCTGAATTGAGACTGCTGTTATTCCTAAAAAAAATCCTTTTTGAAACCCAAATGAAAACAAATATTCTCTCCCATGAAGGGATCTCCACCCCTTAGACATAAAGACGAGTGTCTCACCAGTCGAGGTGGCACACGCCGGTGGTCCCAGCTGCTTTCGAGGTTGAGGCAGGAGAGTGAACTGTGGCAACATAGCAAACCCCCTCTCCTAAAAAAAAATATATGTATAGCTGTCTCCCTGCAGTTACTGTTCTTGTAATTTCTTCAGTATTTATTTAGATTTATTTGGCTTCCTGCTGTTTTGATTTGTTTTGTTTTTGTTTTTGCTGTTAAATGAACAAACTTAAAATTGGATGCTTGGTATCTGCTCCCAGTGTAAAAGATACTGGGGGGAAAACCCTAAGACACGCTTTGGGGTGTTTGTTTTCTGATATCAGTCTGTCTACCCATCTATCATCTAGCTATCTCCCTATATGTATGTGTGTGTGAGTGTGTATGTGTATATATATATATATATATAGTGTGTGAGTGTGTATGTGTAGTCTTTGATTTGTGTGAAAAAGAAGGGAAAGCACGTTTGGGACTCCTTAATTTGTAGCTTTTGCCTTTCGTATTTACTTCCACCTACCATCTTTGCTAGGGAACTGGACATTCCTAATTCGTGGTTTTCGAGGCCAGGGTCACATAAATCCAGAGAGCACGCTCAACCCTAATTTCCACGGAGCTGAGATGAGACCATCCCCCGCTCTCGTCCCATTCTCCCGAATGAGGAGGATCTTCCTATCTGTCTTTGGAGGAGGCTTACGACATCCTTTGAAACTGGGAAGGCAGAACTGTTGATGCAGAGGGGAAGAGATTTGCAGGAGAGCAAGGTCTGAGGTGAAAGAAGTCTTGTTTTTGACCTGGCCCTGTCCTCACTAGGGTGCCGTCTTGGGAAAGACACTGGACCTCTTTCTCCAAGCCTCAGTTTTCCCACCTGTGACATGAGCTTGGTAATGATTTCTCTGCTTTGTTCGCAGGATTATTGTAGAGGGAAACAAATGAGATGTTATATAAGAAAGCCCTTCATTAAACGACATTAATTGCTGTGGTTTCCCTTGACTATAATGATACATAGATATTTTACTTTTTAGTGCATATAGCAATAGAG
>CAUYSK010061661.1:0-16188 GCA_963575035.1 Avahi laniger | reverse complement strand
GCCACCATGCCCGGCTAATTTTTTCTATATATATTTTTAGCTGTCCAATTAATTTCTTTCTATTTTTTGGTAGAGATGGGGTCTCGCTCTTGCTCAGGCTGGTCTCGAACTCCTGAGCTCAGAACGATCCGCCCACCTCGGTCTCCCAGAGTGCTAGGATTACAGGCATGAGCCACCGCGCCCGGCCTCTTTAAAGTGAATTTTAAGCTGGGCATAGTGGCACACTCCTGTAGTCTCAGCTACTCAGGAGGCTGAGGTAGGAGGATCACTTGAGCCCAGGAGTTCAAGGCCAGCATAGACCAAATGGCGAGACCCTGTTTCTTAACAGAAAAAAGGTGATTTTTCAATGATGATAAAAATTAATTTGTGTTAATTGTAGAAAATCTGGAAAACCAAAGAGAAAAAGGAATCCAGGAGGACTGGACTATGCTCGTATCTCTGCAGGGTTTCAGCAGACTGTTTCTTGGGTGGCAGGGGTAGGTGGAGGGCAGTGTGGACTCCAGCTCGCGCTGCCTGCAGTGGATGGCGAGAGAGCCCGTAGGTGGACTTGTGAGTGAGTGTGGTCAGCCGAGGGCCTTTGCTGGCCACTTCCAGGTGCCGTTGCTTCTCCTCTGGTGGATCACAACTCCGCTTGGCCCAGGCAGCACCTGCTTGCTGCCTTCTCTTTGGAGCCAGATGGCGGCCAGAGTGACTCTCCTGTAGCTCTAGCTCGCATCGTGGTTCTGACAGTGAAGGGTAGAAACTGAGAAGTTAGAGGCCAACTCATGGCCTCAGTGCCACCAAGAGCTTATCTGTTGTTGTTCCTTTGCACTTTCCTCTCTGGCATGTGGTATTTCTTTTCCATTTTGCTACCATATTGAAGAAAAGAGTAAACAAGATGGTTTTAGCCTTACTTGGACTTGTGTTGTGGGTAAATACCCCGGCTCCTCGGATATATCCTTCTGTCTGAAAAGAAAGCCCTGTTTAAGAAGTGAGGTGTTGGAATCTAAGCTGCTTTGACTATTCCAGTTACCTGCTTGAAGAGTGAGAGCCCATGTAGCCTCCCTCTCTCCCAGGATGACCAAAGCAGACTGTATCTGTCAACGTTGTTAGCACGCCCTGGCTCGTTACCAACAAGGAAGTATAATCAATGCCCACCTCTGTTTCTTCTTGGCAGTCTCAAGTAAACAGACATTTGTTTTATTTTATTTTTTAATTAATTTTTTAAGAGACAGGGTTTTGCTATGTTGCCCAGGCTGTTCTTGAATTCCTGGGCTCAAGTAATCCTCCCACCTCAGCTTCCTGAGTAGCTGGACCTATACCACCGCACTCCAACAGGCATTTGTTTTAGATGTCTCAAGACCCAGGCCTTCAAAAATGGCCTACTTTCCTTTACCAGATTCCGACGCTGCAAGAGGCTCCAGTGCATGAACTGATGGACAGAGTGAGCTTGTACAGTCATCCACCACCAGCCCTCCCGGCACTGCGCCCAGGCACCCCTTTGTCTGATCCTGTTGAATGGCTTCACTGAGGGCTGTCTGGACTCATGATAATAGCTGATGAGGCAGGCTCTGAGAGGCCATGTGACATGCCAGTGGGCACATGCTAAACTCAGTGGTGGAGGTGAAATTTGAATCTGGGATTGTCCAGTAAATTTGCTCCTTGCAGGTAACGTTTCTTGTTCAGATGTTAGTGCACAGCATAAATGCCAGGGCTAGAGCAGAGCTGGAGAATGCTTGCTTCTGATGCTGCCTGAGCACTTTGGCTCCATAATTTCCAAGTGGGTCTTAGAGAATTGACCTTTCTTTGGTGACTGGTTGTGCTGAGCAGTGTTCTGGGCTTCCCTAGCCCCTCCCCCACCCAGTAAGTTCACTGTGTTCTAAGAGTGCTTGGCTGTCTCCACGAGATTCTGTCCCACTGCTCTGTCCCTGTCCAGCCCTGTCATCTACTGGGATGACTTTAGAAGTGTTCAGTTTTGCCTCTTTAATCCATTTTCTAGATACTGGCTTTTTGATCAGCTGCATCCTTTTTAAACCTCTTCTTTGGCTTCCCATGTACCTCTCATGGAGCTCACACTCCTTAAGCTGGCAAGCTGGCTGTGCATGCACAGACCCGTTTCCTGCTCCAGCCTTGGCTCTTTTCAGGTCTGCCCAGACTGTAACCCAGCCACACTGAACTCTCAGTTCCTTGACCATGTGGCGCTTTTTTACCTCTATGCCTTTGTACGTTCTACTACTGCTTCATGGAACACGCTCCTCTTTTCTCCTCTCATCTCCTTTACCAGGTCTTGGCTCAGCCGTCACTTCCTCAGGGAATCCCTCACTTCAAGTCAGTGTACCCTAATTCTCTTACTTGCCCTTGACTTGATGTTAGAACTGTTGGAGGTCAGGGACTGTGTGTAGACCCCCACCCTGGTGTCCCCATCACAGTATAGGGCATGAGATCTTTGTGGAAGGCGTGAATGACCACCAGAGCCTCTATAAAGAGAAATTTATCACACCTGTTTTTACTAAATTACTCAATTTTAACAAGGACCCAGAAGCTCCTAAAAACTCATTTTCAAGTGCCTCCAGAGATCAACAGAGGAGAGGTTTTGCCGGTGGCCTTCTAATGGCATTCTTTCTGTCCCTTAGATGCACAGGAGTTACAGTTCATATCCATGAGAACATGTTTGGGTTTGGGGTTTTCATTATGCCCTTTCCTTATTGTCTCATTCTTGACAGCCTAAAGGGTATGAAGTGGTATCTTGTTTTGATCTGCATTTCCCTGATGGTTAGGGATGTTGAGCATCTTTCATGTGCTTATTGGCCATGTGTATATGTTCTTTAGAGAAACATCCCATTTTAAAATTGGGTTGTTTCTTTGTTGTTAAATTGTAGGAGTTCTTTGTATATCCTGCATATGAACCCTTTATCAGATACATGATTTACACATATTTTCTCCCATCTCATGGGTAGCCTTTTCACTGTGCTGGTAGTGTCCTTTAATGTACCAAAGTTTTAATTTTGACGAAGTCTGATGTATCTGGGTTGCCTGAGCTTTTGATGTCATGTCCAAGAAATCATTGCCAAATCCAATGTCATGAAGCTTTCCTCCTATGTTTTCTTGTAGGAATTACAGTTTTAGCTCTTACGATTAGGTCTCTGATCCATTTTGAGTTAATTTTTCTGTATAATGTATGGTAAGGGATCCATTTCATTCTTTCACTGTGGTTATCCAGATATCCCAGTGCTCTTTGTTGAAAAACTGTCATTTCCCCATTGAATGGTCTTGGCAGCCTTGTCAAAATTGGTTGACTATACATGTGAGGGTGTATTTCTGTGATCTCTATACCCTTGGTCTGCACGTCTGTCTGTATGCCAGTCCTACACTGCTTTGATTACCGTAGCTTTTCAGTAAGTTTTGAAATCAGAAAGTGTGAGTCTTCCAACATTGTTCTTGTTTTTGAAGATTGTTTTGGCTAGTCAGTGTCCCTCGAGATTCTACATGGGTTTCTCTATTTCTGCAAAAAACATCATTGGAATTTTGATAGGGATTGCATTGAATCTGTATATCACTTTGGGTGGTATTGACATCTTTACAATATTAAGATTAAATCTGCCAATCCATGAACAGGGGATGTCTTTCCATTTATTTGTGTCTTTCTTTTAGCAACTTCTTCTTCTTTTTTTTTTTTTTTTGGAGATAGGATGAGCCACTATGCCTGGCTTTTTTTTCAAGACAGAGTCTCGCTCTGCCACCCAGGCCAGAGTGCATTGGTGCAGTCATAGCTCATGGAATGCAAGCTCCAACTCCTGGACTCAAGCAATTCTCCTGCCTTAGCCTCCCAAGTAGCTAGGCATACAGGTGCACACCACCACACCCAGCTAATTTTTAAATTTTTTGTAGAGATGGGATCTCAAAATGTTGCCCAGGCCAGTCTCAGCAACATTTTATAGTTTTCAGTGTGCAGATCTTTTGCCTCCTTGGTTAAGTTTATTTTTATGTATTTTATTCTTTTTTTTTTTTCAGGCTGTTTGAAACATTTATTAATGAAACTTAAGTTTATACATGTGAAAGAGTCAACATTTATTAAGTCAGTCATTCTTAGGGCATAATTTTGTCTCTTCCATATGGCATATTTTGGTTTATCAAAGACATTTTCTCATGTTACTCAAACAATGCTTTCAAAGATGATAAAGGTTGCAGCCATAAAAGAACAACAGGTGTGGGTATGAAATAACAAAGCTCAGAAAATACTATTTTTTTTTCTTACGTAAAGTAAATGCTGGAGCAAGAATAGGCCATTTCTCATTATCACTGGTCATACAGAGGAAGAATGCAATGTTATAGAACTTACCAAATTAACCAGCATACTTCAAACATGTCAGAATAGAATAGTTCAACTTACACAACACAAACAAACTTACTCTAGATGGTTATACCCATGCCTTTGTGTCCACTAGCACCAATGCTAATGACTTCCAAACTTAGCATTCCAGATTGGAACTCTCTCTAAAACCCCAAATCCACATATCTTAACTCTCTACTGGACTTTTCCACCTGAATATACAACAAATATCTCAAACTCAAGTTCAAATTGAACTCATCATGTCCTGCCACCCGCTTATCTTTCTCTCTCCCAAGTATTTTATTCTTTTTGATGTTATTGGAAATGGAATTGTTTTCTCAATTTCCTTTTTGGCTTATTCATTGTTAGTGTATAACAACTGAAGGTGAGAGATAAGGTAACTGTTACTACCCAACAGGTTCTTTTTATGTGGAATCTTTAGGATTTTCCACATACAGGATCTTGTCATCTGTGAACAGAGATAGTTTTATTTCCTCCTTTCTAACTTGGAGGCTTTTTATTTCTTTTTCTTGTCTCATCACTCTGGCTAAAACTTCCAATACTATGTTAAATAAAAGTGGTAAAAGCAGGCTGGGCACAGTTGCCCATGCCTGTAATCCTAGCACTCGGGGAGGCCGAGACAGGAGGATCACTTGAGCTTAGAGTTTGAGACCAGCCTGAGCAAAAGTGAGACCCCATCTCTATTTAAATTAAAAAAAAAAAAAAAAAAAAGAAGTGAGGAAAGCAGGCATCTTTATCTCTTGTTTCTGATCTTAGAGGAAAGGCTTTTAGTCTTTCACCATTGGGTATGATGTTAGCTGTGGATTTTTCATATATGACATTTATTGTATTTAGATAGTTTCCTTCTACTCCTAGTTTGTTGAGTGTTATTGAGATGCAATTTAACATTCTATCCAATTCATCCATTTAGAGTGTACAATTCAGTGGGTTTTTTTTTTTTAACATATTCACAGTGTCCTTACAGCTCTTTTTCTTGCTTTGCTTATCTCATTGGTTGGATAATAGTCTTCAAAGTGCCCGAAGACTTCTTAGAAGATAGAAAGCTGTATCCTTTTATAGTTTTAGAACATTACACTTTTGGAAACAGCTCAGTGTCACCCAGTGTTTGAGGAGTTGAGGCTTATTCCCCTTGACCCCTGACTCTGTTCTGACCCCATTTGAGCATGCAACTTGGTCTCCTGTGGGGCTGTTCTCTGTGTCATTGACATCCGGAGGTGGCATGGTGCCTAACGTGTGTGGGTGTAGGCTTCTTCTGGCCTCTCTACCCTCCTCTCATCCACTCAGATTCTCAAGTTGAGAAAGGGGTTTGTATAGAGCCCACAGGCCATCCACTAGTGAGCCCCACACCCCCTGTGAGGCAGAGTGTGTAGAAAGGTATGGAAGGCTGGCTGCTAGAGACGGAGGAGGCTTCACTGATGGGGAGGCATGAGCAACTGGTGTTTGGAGCATGCGTGCTTCCTGGGTGACTCTAGACCACTTAAAGCTAGTGCAAATAGGGAAGGTCAAAGGTCACCCAGAAATAGTTATGCTTGGTCACTGCCAGAGTGACCCTTATCTTTGTGTCAGGAAGTCTGTACTGTATGCCAGTGATGGGACCACATGTGGTGTTGGGCACAGGCCCAGGCCCCTCTGAACAGGGTGGGATGAGTAGCTGGTGTCCAAGTCAGGGAAACCCCTGGCTGTGTTGCACTTGTGCCAGTTGGATTGGTGCCTGCAATTGGGGTGGTTTGTTTCTTGGTCAGCTAAGGTGGTGGGTGGGGCTGAGGGGTTGGGGGGGTGAGGCAGAGCTTAGGCAGTGATAACAGCAATGGGGAGTGGGGAAACTTCACTCACTTAGGGAAGCTTCGTTTACTTGCCTGCCTTCAAGGAAGGCAATTTTTCCACAGGGTGGGGGTGTAGGGGGTGGCGGAGCCCTATGGCCCAGTCCCTAACAGGTAACAGGCTAGGGGTTGGGGACTGCAGAGCTAAGGCATCAAGGGAATGGAGACCAGCTTTTGGCACTCTACCATGTAAAGTCAGGAAGCTGGTTATTTGGGCTGCTATTTTTCTGGGAAAATGTGCAAACTTTAATCTAACGGGAATCCTGCCAGCAAGCTTAGACTGCCTCTCCTGATGGTCCTTGAAACTAGCCCCTTCTGGCAGAAGGTGGCGGGTAGTTTGTGTGTTTCTGGGAAGGGCTGAGCAGTTCTATCCACCTATAGGGTGTATTGGTCCACATCTTTGACCTTTAAGGATCCAACTCTGTGTCCCAAATGCTGCTTAAAATAAAACAAAGCAGAAAACTTCCCTTTGAACTGTGGAATTCTCTTTGAAGTGCTGTTCCTTTTTCTTTGTTCCTTTCCCTTCTCTCCCCTTTCCTTCTAAGCCCTGTGGGCCAAGATATCAGGGCCACTGGTCTATGTATTTTCCTGGTTCCTGCCCAGCATGATGGAAATGGTTGGTTTCAGAGGAAAGTGGGTAGGTCAGAGCCTTCCCTTCCTGCCTGATCCTCTATTTGGGTGATAATGGCTGCTCCCCTAAAATCCAATGGTGCAGCCACCCAGAGAAAGGCAAAAGGACATCTGATGCAGGTTAGGGACTGGCAGGAGCAGGGGCACTATGGCATGGGGACCCTGGGAGTTAGGTAACAGGTACCTGGGTGTGTGGAGCATGCCAGGGAGGGAGGAAATAGTCCAAGATGGGGAAATGTAGGTGGCAAGGCTCCTTGCAGAATTAAAGTAGGGGACAATCAGAATATAGATGTATAGCCATTTGGAAATGGACAAATTAAGGCAACCCCATGTAATTGCTTTTTTTAAAAAAAATTCTCTTATTGTGGTAAAATATACATAACATCAAATTTACCATTTTAACCATTTTCAAGTATGCAGTTCAATGGCCTTAATTGTATTCACATTGTTATGCAACCATAAGGTTATACCTCAGCCTTCTGGGCTGGTAGTTTGAGTATTCTGAGCACCTCAGTTACCTGCTGATGTTCGTATGTGGTTAACATCAGGTATCATGTGTGGGTTTCTAGTATTTTACTCTTAGAAGGCAATAACTTGTTTCTCTTATTTCTAAGTTCTTAGGGAAATACCGATTTCTTTATATGCTACAAACATTTAGACCAGCAGTCCCCCATCTTTTTGGCACCAGGCACCGTTTTCATAGAAGACAACTTTTCATGGACCGGGGACTGTGGGGATAGTTTCAGGATGAATCAAGCACATTGCATTTATTGTGCACTTTATTTCTATTATTATTACATTGTAATATGTAATGAAATAATTATACAACTCACCGTAGATTGGGGACTCCTGATTTAGATGAAAGAAAAAGTTCATTTCTTTTTTTGCCTTGCCTTCTCATGAGTGTCACTAAGACATATTTGACAGAATTGCTGCAGCATGGTCCCCATCTTGATGTGGCAGCTTAGTTGCTTAGGAACCTGGATGGAAGTATTGGGGAGTCTCGGAGGCCTTGTGTATAACCAACCCCCAGCTTGGCATGGTCTGGGAGGCCATTGTGAATGTGTGGGGGGAGGGTGATGATGATCCTATACAGGTCCAACCTGACTGCACTTTTTCCATGTCTTGGTCCTTGCTGCAGAGTGGCTTGTCCCTGTGCGTTTGACCTTGCATTCATTGCTCTGCCAAGCACTACCTAGGATCGAGCTACTTCAGGCACTTCTTAGGAAAAGATTCTGCTGCCTTAGCTAGAGCCAGAAAGCCAAGGGACTGGAAGCCATGATTTCGTGATACTGTCCTCCAAAACTGATGCCAGTGGTTCATGGTTACATACATACACTAGCCTCTGTTTCACCAGATGCATAAGGCATTAATATGCGTTTTATTAGAAAATCAAAATGTAAAGGTTCTCCAAGAATCACTAGTATGTTAAGAGTGTCTACATTCATTGCTTTTCTCATTTTTCCATCTCTTACTAAGAAATATTTGAGAAGGAAGATGCATAATCATTTGCTAACCAAAAATTTTTTGTGTGTGCTTTTTTGAAGGTACATGGGAATAGGACTCTCTGCTCAAGGTGTAAACATGAACAGACTTCCTGGTGAGTCACTGTTTAAGAGAGCATTTGTTCTCCTCCCCTGATCCAGTCTGTGATGAGAGTCATGGTGGCAGCTGTAAGGCTGGGGAGGACTTTGTTTGCTGGCCACCTACCTCAAGCCAAGCCATTGGGTGGAGGATCCTGAAAGGTGACCTTTGGGCTGGGATGGTATGAACTTCCTTTCCAAAAACTAATTGATGAGTGATTGTCAGTCATGGAATTTGAACTGTTTGCAGTCAAAATCAGGTGACCTGAGCTTGCTCCCCGTGGGGATACGCCTCAGTTGCCCTTGCTCTTATTGGCCTTTGCTGACCAGCCTGGGAGTCAGGCATGTACTGGAGGAAAACTACTGCCAACTCTGGCTCCTATTACTTCACCGTGTTAAAGATCAAAGTCTTCAAGTGGCCTTCCACGTGGAACCATGGTTGAGGCAATTTCTTAATAAATGGGAGGATACATGTAAGACTTGGGATGACAGCAGCCTCAGATTAGTGGACTGGCCTGGGCCCTACTGATGGTCCTTCTCTGCCAGCCTGGCACACTTTCAGCTGTTTTCTGCCCAGCAGTTCATACCCAGTGCTGGGCTGCGTACAGTTGAGGAGGAGGAAGGCTCCACCATGAGCCACGGGTTCCAAAGATAATCCTAAGTCCATTGGTCCCTTGAGTGGCAGAAGTGACATGGTGCAAGCTGTCCTGATACCATGATGGAGGCAGGCAGAGTCCTTGTGATTTTGCCCTGGCCCTCTGCTCTTTGTGCCTATGACACACAAGGCAACTGGCTTTCTCCAAAGAGGGAGTAACATATGTATATATATTTTCCAATCTATGTTTAATATCAATCACAGATTTTTCTCTAGTAGACTAATTTCAAATACTTGGAATCTAGACTTGCTTAGGATTCAACTAATTGTCAGGAATATAATTTTTTTTTCCTGCTTTGATCTAAGTGAAAACTGGTCTTTCGTTATTAATGAGAAGGTGTGTGTCATGTTTGACTTTTTTGCGTAGCTTGTGGCTGTGCTGTTGGTTATATAAGTTTCCGGTCTTGGCTCAGTAGATGTGTCTATATTGTCTACAGGTATGCCTCTTAGTGAACAGGGAAAAATAATTTCCTATCAAGGGTAAACTGATTCTTAATCTTTTCCTTGCTCTAAATATACTCTTTGAATTTTTGCACTGCTTCAGTAGTGGAGGAAAGAGACTTTTATGGGCTTAATATATAAAACTAACTACTATAGTCTGTTTTTGGATGGTAGTTTAAGCAACCCTGAACATTGGTTAAATAAATTTTTGTTAATCTTCACGAAAGGAAATTATGCAGCCATAAAAGAATATGGGGGCTCTTTAGGTACCTATTCGGAGTAATCTCTAGGATATATTGGTAAGTGAAAAATAATAAGGTATAGAATTGTATATAATATGCTTCCAAATGTGCAAAAAAAGAGAGAAAACAAACATATCTGTATTTACTTATATATGTATAGGACATCTTCAGAAAGCTACAGAAAAACATGTAATGTTGCCTGTTTCTTGGGAAGGGATGGATAGCTAGAAATAAGACTGAGAAGGAAAAATTTTCACTTTCAAAGCTTTTGAATTTTCTCTCTTGTGAATGTTATCTGTTTTTAAAATATAAATGAAATTAAAACAAAATAAACAAAAGCAAATGCCCCTGCATCAAGAAACCGTCACATTTGTCTTTCAACACTAATGAAAAAGGATCCTTTATAAAGCTGATGACTAGGCCTACAATTAATTTCCTTGTTGTAAATGAAGAAGTATTGTACTAGAGTATTAAAGAATATGTAATATTTTATTGATAAATCTGTCCTTTGAAAGGAATATGTTGGCCAGGTGAGATGTCTCACACCTGTAATCCTAGCACCCTGGGAAGCCAAGGAGGAAGGATTGCTTAAGGTCAGGAGTTAGAGACCAGTCTGAGCAAGAGCAAGACCTTGTCTCTACCAAAAAATAGAAAAAATTAGCTGGGTATGGTGGCACACGGGTGTACTCCCAGCTACTCGGGAGACTAAGGCAGGAGGATAGCCTGAGCCCCAGAGTTTGAGGTTGCAGTGAGCTATGATTGTGCTACTGCACTCTAGCTGGGGCAACAGCGAGACTCTGTCTGAAAAAATAAAAATAAAAATAAATAAAAGGAATATGTTTTAGGATATGATCATTTTGATGTGAATCATGTAAATGTTCTTAAATATGATGTTTATTATGCAATTGGTGTTTAAAGAGATTCACTTAATTAGCCTCTTGTTCACAAATAGTATGTAGTCTATTTGCAATTGTTTTTAAAAAATGGTATTAAAAGAATAATTTATGTAGAGAAACACAAGTAGATGTTAATTGTCTCCCCACCTGTATCTATGAGTGATAGTTCAACTGCTTCGCTAGTTGCAAAACCGCATTGTCAGAGTAAAAGTGTATTTGTAAGCTGTATGGAAACTAAAAATTAGGAATAAGACCATTTTCTTATTTAAAAAAAAAAATGAGACTTTTAGCCCCCCTGAGGCCAGCTGCTGGTAATGTGCTTTGACATTGCTAATGTAAAATTATACGAAAATCCATTTTTCTCACTGGTGCATCTCTTTTTGACAAGAGAAACGGGCCTAAGCGTTCAGTGGGTGTTGCACTTGTCTTCATTTCACTCTGCCTGCCAGCTCCTCAGGGTTTTCCTTCCTGCCATATCTGATCATCTCCCTGATTATCCATAAGGTGGAAAGTAGGAATCAGATTGCATTTAGATAGCACTTCTCCCTGGGAAGGATGGGTGCCTCTGACTTTCCCGGGATACAGGGCTAGCTGAATATCTGGGCAGATCCAGCGCAGGGCAGATGTGGGGGCTGAATAGAGAGTACCCCTCTCAGGAGCGATGGTGGGCCTGCCACTGTTCATCCCAGTGCTGGGTTTGCAAGGTCAGAATCCCCCTTTGTGCTTTGTCCACTTTCTGGGATCACTTTTTTACATTTTTTGGTGATGAGCATATATTCTCCAAAACGGAAAGCATCATCATTCATAAACATACCCAAAGGTACTTGCGTGTATTTTGATGGGGAGGACGATAGCAGCTAAAGCCATTCTGCCAGCTGCTTCTGATTTCTAAGAGGCCCTCGATTGAGACGAAGGCTAATTGGATGGTTTGGATGTGTGGTTGGCGCGAGGGGAATGGTGGTGGTGGCCTAGGCTGGGTCCAGATTTTGAGACTTTGGTGTTAATTTTAGATGAGGGGTTTGAGGGTTGGTATGTCCCCATGCTTGCTGGACATCAGTTGGGGCTTCAGCTGTCTGCAGTCAGTGTTGTGTTTATCCCCGTTTGCTCAAATTGTCTTTGTGAGCATTCATATTCCCCTCTGAGATAAATGTGTGCACAAGTAGGTGACATACACACTCTTGCTTCCTGTATTTGGTCGTCATCTGTAGGTCTGCATGGAACCATTTTGTATGGATGCTTGACCAACCTTTCCTACTTATTGGATATTTGTGTTTGTCTGGAGGAGTTTTCTGTTTGTCCAGTGCTTACGGATATCTCTGTGAAAATGCTTGTTTTTGCTTCTGGTACTATTTATGAGGGGTGTTAATGTTTTAATACAGTTAGCTCTGTGGCCACTAACTATAGATGTGGACATGGACCGTTAGCCTGGCTGGCTTCAGCCTTCCCCTAGCGAACTAGGCCAGCGCCTGGCTAAAAGGAGCGAAGTGGCTGAGGGTTCCCAGGACAGGGCAGTGGGGAAAATACTGAGTTTCTTCCTTTTTCTGTCTTCACAAACCCACTAGGGCTGAACAGCAGGGAGTGGGCATTCCCAGACTACCACTGCACAGCCCTGGATGGCCAGACGGCTATGTGCTCGACTTGGCTTGTTTGTAAGAACATGGGTCTTGCCATGCCTGTTATAACCTGATGCAGTCCTGCTGGCCTTGAGTAGGCATCTAGCAGTCTGGGCTGTGTTGTGTTGATGAAAAGGGGGTTTGTAAACCTGTTTTAACATGTACACAAGAGCAGTTGCGCATATCTTATAGGCTTAGAGCTCAGATTGACATTAATTTTTGTCATCCTTTTTTCTTGCATGCTGTATTTGTTTCTTGTGATTCATGGGCTCCCTATCACAGTGTTTAGTATGTTGGTAGCTGCTCTTTTGGCCTCCAAAGAAGAAAATTTGAGATGGAAGAATGAACACAGCCCTTGGTTTTTCAGTTGCTTTTGTTTTTTTTCTTTTGTGTATTGAAGAAATTGTCTATGAAGTGGGTTTCTTTTATATATGCGTATATATTAATATGTTTACATACACACATATATATAATTTATTATTTGTACCGTGACTCAGATATGAAGTGGGTTTCTTTTTCGTCAAGAGAGTGGCAGCTCTGGATGCCTGAATGTCTGTCACAGCCACCCTGAGTACCTCCTCTCCAGCATACACACTCTCTCCTCATGTTTTGTCTTGCAAGGGTGTTGAGCGTGTCATTGTGGACAGTCCCTCCTGCTTATTGCACTGTTGGAATCAGCATACCCACAGAGTGACTT
The DNA here is from genome assembly GCA_963575035.1 of Avahi laniger. Taxonomy (NCBI): domain Eukaryota; kingdom Metazoa; phylum Chordata; class Mammalia; order Primates; family Indriidae; genus Avahi; species Avahi laniger. The sequence continues at coordinate 3,281 of CAUYSK010061661.1, read as the reverse complement.
ATTGGGCTGTTTAAAGACATGGGGACCAGCAGTGGGTGGACAACAAGGCTTAGGAACAGTAGCCACTGAGTGCATGGAGAACACACGCCTCCCTCGGGGATGCGGGTCTGCTCTGAGTTAAGAAGACAGCCCGTCCTTTCCAGCCTCTTTCATTCTAGGCAGTCTGGTCCCCAGTAGATGGCAAGGGCCCCTTTGTGCTCTTGTCTGCAGGTCACCTGGAGCTAGGTGTATGGACTCTGCATGGCACGGAAGGAAGACGGGGAGGCGGTGCTTAGTCCTCTCTGAGCAGGAGCCACTGAATGACCAGATGCTAGCGAGGAGCCCTGGGCAAGCGTAAGAACTGAGACCCGAGGGATGCACCGAGCCCTCCGGCTGGGTGTGGGAGTAAAGTGCCCGGGAGCCATCCCTCCTCAGGTCCTGGCAGCCAGCCTGGATTGCTGGATGGGGACAGGTGTCAGGCTGCTGCTTCAGCATTCTTTCTGAGCAATGGAAGGCAACCCTCTCTCATCCTAGAAGAGGCCACTAGAACAAAAAGAATCAGCCTTGATCCTGGGCCAAGGGAGCCCAAGGTTAGCTGTTTGGGGTGACTCTTCCAGTGTTGCAGGGAAACTCTTGTCACTGAAGGTCTTGTCTCCTTAGAGGTCTGTTTTCCCTGGGCAGGGCACTGGTTGGAAACAGCAGCATTAGCAGCTCTGCGATGGTTCCCTGTGCTGTTGAGCTTCTGGAGAACTGTCTCCAAGCAGCTCTTTTCTCCATGGCGAACTGTTCTTTGATGCTGTCACAGCCTTGAGTGGCAGAGAATCTTTCTTGCCACCCAGGCACTTTGCTTCTTTTGGATCCACTGGTGACCAAGTGCCCCTGGGTTCCAGGCTCTGTCTGTTCTGGATGCTTTACAGACAATATCTCATTTCATTATAACCATGACAGCCCTGTTGGTTTATTGTGTACCTACTATGTGTCAGGCCCTGAGCCCAGCACGGAGTACACAGGCACAGTTCTTGTCCCTATGGAGAGACAGATACTTATTATTAGTAGATAACCCTGTGGTGGTCCCTTTGCATTTTGGTCATTGCCATGAAGGGATAGCACAGGGTGCCATGAGAGTGTGCTAGTCTCAGGTCTTCCTGAAGAAGTCACATTCAGACTGGGATCTGAAGGATAAGGAGGAGTCAGGTCAGGGGTGGGAGAAGGGCAGTTGGGGGAAGGGCAGTTGGGAAAAAGGAAGAAGGTTCTAGGCAGAGTGAGCAGCACGTGGGAAGGAGATAGAAAAGAGCTGGGTGCTGAGAAAGTGGACACAGGCCAGTGAGGCTGGTCCAGATTGCCAGCAGGGCCCGGCGAGGAGTGTGGGTTGCCCTGGGTGTTATGGAGAGCTGCTGAGAGGTTTAAGCAGGGGCATCACCTGCCCATATTGGCTTGCAGAGCACAGGTTGGAAGGGCAGGAGCAGGTGCAGGGAGGCCAGTTAGGAGACTATCTCAGACTGCCTCAGGGGTCCAGAAGAGCATGGGAGTAGCTTAGACCAGAGAGATGAGGAGGATAGGATGGCATGACAAGCCCTCTGGGAGGTAATTCAGCTGGACTTGGTGTCTTAAGAGTAGTGGATGATTGTGCTGTGGAGTGCCGTCAGAGTGTTGCTGATAATTTGTTTTAAGAATGCTTTTTGCCAAGCGTGGTGGTTCATGCCTGTAATCCTAGCACTTTGGGAGACTGAGGTGGGAGGATCGCTTGAGCCCAGAAGTTCAAGGCTGCAGTGAGCTATGATCACGACAGTGCACTCCAGCCTGGGTGATAGTGCGAGGCTCTGTCTTTAAAAAAAAAAAAAAAAAAGAATGCTTGTGTTAATAAAATGGCCTGACCATGGCCTTTTTTTGTTTTGTTTTGTTTTGTTTTTTTTGTGGAGGTGGTAGAGGTAGGACTCACTTCTCTTGAGGGACCCAGAAGACTCGTGTGGCGTATGAGTGGTGGCTGTGCTTTGCCAGACCCTGAGAGAGCAGTGAAGGGGCAGCTGGTGAGCCCTCCAGGTGGGAGTATCCAAGTCACTCCGCTGGTTGCACTCTGCCGCTGAGCAGGCCATACCTCCTCAAGGAACCTCAATTCTTTGCTTAAGGTCCAGCAGACAGTGAACCCACTTGCCCCAAACTGAGGTTATTTTCCTGCAAAAACCAGGTCCTTGTGCATTCCCTTTCTTTGCTGACAGCCACCGTCCACCCTGGCCCCCAAGTGGGACTCCTCAGAGTAATCTCACAGCCTCCCCCTCTCTCCGGTGTGGTTCTGCCACTCCCCAAACATGTCTTTAATCTGTCTGCCCTTCTCCGTCCGTGCTGTCATTGCCTCTCCACTGGCTGTGCCCCTGGCCTCCTGACTGATCCCTCTACCTCAGGCCTCTGCTCCCCACTCTGTGCACTGTGCCTGCCTGCTCTGGGCCTCTGGCTCCTGTGCCCCGAGGACACAGGCTCCTGCTCAGCCTCATCTTCTGCCACCTCTTCCCTCCACACAAGCCGTGCACCTCCTCGGACACTTCCTCCTTGACACTCCCTGCAACCTTGCCCTGACCGCTTCATCTCTAACCATTTCTCTGTGATGACGCTTGCCACCTTGCCTGTGTGACTCCTTCATGTTTCCCAGCTGTGCCCTTACTGAGTTGTGAGCTCCTTGGGACCACATCTTTTTATCACCATTCCCCAGGATGAGTGCAGTGCCTGGCATCACGCACTTGGGCTTTGGGATGAGGTCATTCCTGCATTTTGCTGTGCTTTTCCTCGACATAATGGGCAACTGTGGTTCTGGAACCAGTCGTGAGTCAGGTCCCATTGGGCTGTAGCCGGCCTTTAGCTTGCAGATGCCCTCATGTGGAGCTCAGCCTCACCACACTGCCCTGACCATTGTGGCTCTGATTGTGTGTAGGGGCTTTGCCTCCTCTTCTACCCATAGGAGTGACTATTCCCTTTTCTTTTTGTTTTGTTTTCTTTTTTTTTTGAGACAGGATCTCGCTCTGTCGCCCAGGCTAGAGTATGGTGCCATCATCGTAGCTCATTGCAGCCTCAGACTCCAGGGCTCAAGCAATCCTTTTGCCTCAGCCTCCCAAGTAGCTGGGACTACAGGCGTGCAAAACCACGCATGGAGGCTGGGCGTGGTGGCTCATGCCTGTAATCCTAGCTCTCTGGGAGGCCGAGGCGGGCGGATTGTTTGAGCTCAGGAGTTCGAAACCAGCCTGAACAAGAGCGAGACCCCGTCTCTACTAAAATTAGAAAGAAATTAATTGGACAACTAAAAATATATAGAA
>CAUYSK010061660.1:0-10967 GCA_963575035.1 Avahi laniger | reverse complement strand
TCTGAGAGGCCGAGGGAGGAGGACTGCTTGAGCGCAGGGGTTCGAGACCAGCCTGAGCAAGAGCGAGACCCCGTCTCTACTAAAAATAGAAAGAAATTGGCCAAACAACTAAAAATAGAAAAAATTAGCCAGGCATGGTGGCGCATGCCTGTAGTCCCAGCTACTTGGGAGGCTGAGGCAGGAGGATCGCTTGAGCCCAGGAGTTTGAGGTTGCTGTGAGCTAAGATGATGCCACAGCACTCTAGCCCGGGGAACACAGTGAGACTCTTGTCTCAAAAAAAAAAAAAAAAAAAAAAAAGAATTAGCTAGGCTTGCATGCCTATAGTCCCAACTGCTTGGGAGACTGAGGTAGGAAGATCACTTGAGCCGGGGAGTTAAAGGTTACAGTGACCTATGATCACACCACTGCACTCCAGCTCAGGTAACAGAGTGAGACCCATCTCCAAAAAAAAGAAAAAAAAGTATAAATTTCATATTTTCTCATTTCTAATAATTAGTTTATTTTTCATTAGTATTTTTATTTAGTTTTTTTATTAATATTTTCATTCGTATTCTAGTTATTTTTAATTGACATTTTAGTTTTCATATTTTTTGTCCCTCCCCCAGTTTTCATGTTTTACACGGTCTTCATAATTATTTTTCATAGTATACATTACCTCAAATTAACGTTGAATAAGTGAGCCATTTCCTACCTACTACTAGATATTTAGACTCTTAAAATATTTCATTATTATAAATAATGCTATAATTAATATATTTGTACATAACATTTTCTTCTTTGACTTATTTTCTTAAGATATATTTCAATTGTGAACTTCAAACAGATCTACATATTTTAATTTTAAAAAGCTTAAAATATTAAATTCTGAGTCTGAAGCAAAAAGCAGAAAGTTCAAAAATATGGATATCAAGTTAGAGAAGGACATTTCAAAGTAAGTTTCCTCAGCAGTGGTGCCTCTCCAGCGGACTAATACTGTTCTCACTGTGTCTCTTCTCACACTACTACTGCCCCTTCTCTGTGTACGAGGAATGAGACTCTCCTCTCGCAGATATTCAGGTCACTCACTGAAAACCAAACACATCCCAATTCAGTACCTCTAGCAGATATCAATGTCAAGTCCCTGAAACAGCACACTGGTCACAAGGATAGGCTCCAGATACCACCTCAGAGGACTAGCATTCCTTGGAGTCCAAAATGGAGTGGAACCAAGCACCTGCCAGGTTCTGCAGGTGTTAAGCGTTGACAGTGGTCTTCTGACATCAGGATGGAAAGGCCCAGCCATCAGCTATGGAGGACCAGGAGAGGAAGCGCCGCCCTTTGTGCTAACTGGGCCACCCAGTCTTGCGCCTCCTCCTCACAAAGCCTTCTCTAAATCCAATGCAATCTTAAAGATCTAATTCAGACAATCGTCTCCAATACTCTTAACACCTGGGTAGCACTTTTAAATCCCTTTAGCAGAAAATCCCTATGACCCTCCTTCAAAGAAAGGGCAGAATGACCTGTTAGCACTTTTTTGTTGCACTAATACTGTTAATATTTACTTTTCTGTTAAATGTCTACAGATAACACCTAAATTGTAAACAAAAAAATGGATGCCACAATAGTTAAAAAATAAGCAAACAGGGCCTAGCACTCTGGGAGGCCGAGGCGGGCAGATTGTTTGAGCTCAGGAGTTCGAGAGCAGCCTGAGCAAGAACAAGACCCCATCTCTACTAAAAAAAAAATAGAAAGAAATTATCTGGACGACTAAAAATATATAGAAAAAATTAGCCGGGCATGGTGGCGCATGCCTGTAGTCCCAGCTACCTGGGAGGCTGAGGCAGTAGGATCACTTGAGTCCAAGAATTTGAGGTTGCTGTGAGCTGAGCTGAGCTGAGCTGAGCTGACGCCACGGCACTCACTCTAACCAGGGCAACAGAGTGAGACTCTGTCTCAAAAAAAAAAAAAAAAAAAAGCAAACAAAACGAAATAAAACCTTTCTTTGTCAAAGATTCTCTAGTTCCAGTTTATAAAATATAAAAAATATGCTTAGTAACTTGCATTTTTTTTTACTCAACATTAAGCAGATCACTTATAGAAGAGTAAACTATTTTTAATTCTGCCAATTCCTAAACAATTAAAGGATGAAAAACAAGCAATTTAAACTTATTTAAATAGCATTCATAATAGGACTAGTAGTAAATAGCATTTTAAAACCTACAAAGAATGTGAAGCTGTTATTAAAGCCAGGGATTTCATTTCCTATTATAGCTGTAACATTTTCGTGGAACTAATTTTTAGGCAATCATTTAGCACTAAATCTCCACTAGAGCATTCTGTCAAGTATAATTAGCCAAGAAGCCAGCAATTTTCCTGTAGACACTAGGAATGGTGCTGGCACTTGTGCTAGGCTAACTGGACCCACAGATCAAACTTCAAAAGGAGGTCAGGAGCAGTGGCTCACACCTGTAATCCCAGCACTTTGGGAGGCCAAAGGTCACAGGATCACTGAGGCCAGGAGTTCAAGACCAGCCTGGGCAACATAGCGAGATCTTGTGTTTACAAAAAAATATTTTTTAAATGCAGGGCAGGGCGGTACGTGCCTGTAGTCCCAGCTACTTGGGAGGCTGAGGCAGGAGGATTACTTGAGCCCAGGAATCAGAGGCTGAGTGAGCTACGATTGCCCCACTCCAGCCTGGGTGAGAGAGTGAGACCCTGTTTCAAAAAAATAAAACAAAACAGAAAACAAAAATATCAAAAGGCCCCAGCAAGTTCTTGTTCACAATTTTCCTGAGGTAATTTCAGCTCAGCTGGTGACTTTATTAGCCATTTATCCGACATGAGTTTATTACATGCCTACTATATCCCAGGCACAGTTCCTGGTCCTGGGGCCACAGCAGGGACCACAACAGAGACTCTCCTCATGGAGCTTATATTCCTGTGGGCAGAGATGGAGTCAAGGTTCGGAATGGATGACCCTAACTGCCAAAGGGGAACAAAGCAGAGGTAACATTCTACACAGCATGACAGTGGGCAGCATGCACAAGCATGACATAGTCAGGCTCAAATGTTGAAAAGTGCTCTGATGTGGAAACACGGAGAATGAATAGAGGAAAGGCAACTCAGTACGTCTGACAGAGATATCCAATGCCCAGAAGTACAACACACTGATCACAGGGAGATCTCCAACCATCACCTCAGAAGCTCTAGCATTCCTTTAAGTTCAGAATATAGCTTAATTAAGCACCGTTGGTTATGAACCCACGTATGCAAAAACTTAAATGTGTGAGTATGGAGAAAGGTTTCAACAATCTAAACACTGTTAATACTGGATGCCTCAACCCAGAGACAGGAGTATTGGTAAGATGATAACTTTCTCTTAAATATCAGCATAAGATACACTTGATTTAATAAGTAGGCAAGATATTAATAATTTAAAATATCCATGAAGAGAAATAAAAAAAAACAGGAGATTGGAACAAGTTTTAAAACCAAAGAAGGAAGCAGTTCAAAGAAAGAAGCTATTGTAACGGCCCACTTGGCAATTTATGCCTGCTTGCTTGGTTGACCTATGACCTGCTTGACCTATGTCTGCAATGAAAAATGTACCTTGGGAAGATGGAAAAAAGAACAACAAAGTAATTAACTTGTAACCGATGGTTTAAGCTTTTCAGCTGCCTGTAGTAAATTTTACTATGCTTGCTTAACTCATGAAAGAATGTTCTTTGACTTAACTGATGCTATCTGCTTCTGTAAATCTGCTTTAAGATTGTAGTAAGCACAGGAGGTCTGAGGCTGGTCCCAGACCCCACAGCTACGGAATGCATGATATAATTAATCTTATTCCACCTCATGTGCCTAATGTCATGTAGCCCTAACTTAGAATAGTATAAAAACCCCCTGCTTTTCTGGCTCGGGACTGCTCTCTGTGCAGCCGTCTGTGGTGGTGCAGAGGATAGTCTCTGGCCAGCTAATAAAGACTCACAATTTGGCTCAGTTTCGGTCTTAAGTGGTCTTTTCTCACACTGCGAACCATAACACTATCTCTACAAAAGGGTGAATAAAAAAAAGAAACCTGCAATGCATTAGGTTTCCTAAGAAGGCAGGAAAGGATGGAATTCCAAGCCAGGAGAGCAAAGTTCAGCCATAGGTAGGAGGCGGGAAATTGTAATCGGTGGCCAGGAGTACAAAATGGCTACAGGTGTAAGGGTTCCCATCTTTTCTGTGATGTGATGAGGTCATTTCGGGGAGGAGAGCAGGAGTTTGGAACACAGTAGAGAGGCTTAAATATTAGTGAGCTTGTAGGACAGACGATCACTTAGTGCTGTGGGCCCATCTGAGACTGGGGTTGTAAGTCTATGGAGAAAGCCAAGGGCTCTGTAGTGAGGCTTTCTGGCTGCTCAGAAGCAGGGAAGGCTAGCGCAGGATCAGTACAGCGTGTTATTGAAACAACAGACCATGAAATACAAGCTGGGCAAAACCAGGTGTGAATAATGGGCTGATGGACTGAGATGAAGAAGGGACCATTTGCAAGGGCAGGACTCATGTCATTCACTGATACAACCCCAGAGTTAGAACAGTGCTTGATACAGAAAAGGTAGAGACCCAGCAATATGTGTTATCAGAATGAACTGAAGAAAAGAGAGGTCCTGATCATGTTGAAAAACGGTTAAAACTGTAGCAGCTAAAGAAACAAGTGGTCAGAGTTGGAAAGAAAACATACTCATTCTTAGGTTTTTAAATCTAAAAAGAATTTTAGAAACTACCTATAATTTGATAAACACTCATTTATTACATTAGCATGCAAAAAAGAAGTTTTAAAGAACTACTATTCTCATAATTTTTAACCCAAATTGGCTAATTCTCAGATTATTTATTATACTCTGTAGACAGAAATCAGAAGAGGTTTTCCAGGGTTTATGGAAACACAGCCTACTAAATAGAAAGAGGTGGTACCAGACACAAAATGTTTCAAAATGTTTCATATCATCCAGTTACCACCTCATTTAGTACTCACTGTGATATGATTGTAGATAAGCTGAGACCACCCAAAGAGATCTGCTAGTCTGTAAAACGCTGCCAATTTACATCGCAATAACTTCTCCCCTTTGTCATATGCAATCGAATCAGATCCTCTAAGGTCGTTTACAGGAGTCACCATACCAAGACCTGAAATAAAGAAAAACAAAACTCAGCTGGGAACAGTGGCCTGTGCCTATAGTCCAAGCTACCCAGGAGGCTGAGGGTGGGAGGATCACTTGAAGCCAAGAGTTCAAGGCTGGGTGTGCCATGATTGCACCTGTGAATAACCCCTGCACCCTAGCATGGGCAACATAGAAGGATCCCATTCTCTATTTTAAAAAAAGCCTCAGGCTGGGCACAGTGGCTCTTGCCTATAATCCCAGCCACTTGGGAGGCTGAGGTTGGAGGATTGCTTCAGCCCAGGAGTTCAAGGTTACAGTGAGCTATGATCGCTCCACTGCACTCCAGCCTGGGCAACAGAGCAAGACCCTGTCTCCAAAAAAAAAAAAAAAGCCTCAAATATTAATATTTCTCATCAAATGTAAATCAAACAATAATAGTTCTGAGATATTCATCTTCCACATTAGGCCATAAATTCTTGAAAACTTCCAAGATGATTTCATGAAGACCATGTTGTCCAACGTTAATTAACTTAGAAATCAGTAACAAAAATGTAGACAAATTTGTGGGATGCAGTAAAGCATGCTTAAAAGGAAACTTACAGTAATAAACATATATATTAGGAAAGCAGAAAAGGTTTCTTAAAGGTTTTTTGATTAAAACAAAAGCTGGTTCTCTGAGAAGATTAAAAATAAATAAAAATAATAAAATAAGTCTTTATCCAGAGACTTATCAACAAAAGAGAGGAGACAGAAATAACCCATCTGAAGAAGTGGAGAGAGGATATCACTACATATCCTACAGACATTATAAGAATAATAAAGGGATAATATGAACAACTATGCCAGGCAATTTTTTTAACTTAAATGAAACAAATTCTTTGAAAGATAACAAGCTACCGAAGTTCACTCCAGAAGAAACAGATATCCTGAATCACCCTATTTCTATTAAGCTAAACTTACAGTTAAAAACATTCCCACAAAGAAAACTCTAGGCCCAGATGACTTAACTGTAAGTTCTGTCACATATTTAAGGAAGAAATAATACCAATTTTATATAAACTCTTCCAGAAAATTCCATATACTCTGTCAGGACACTTTCTAACTCATTCTATGAGGCCCAGGATTACCTTGATACCAAAACCACACAAAGATATTACAGTACAAGACATTACAAGAAAAAACAGACTGATATCTCTCATGAATATAGACTAAAAGTTAAATTTTAGCAAATAATCCAGCAATATATATATTAAAAAAATAATACATCATGACAATAGGATTTAACTCAAGAATGAAAGGTTAGTTTAGCACTCAAAAGCCAATCAACATAATTCACCATATCAAAGTAAAGAAAAAAAGTGATCATTTTAATAGACGGAAAAGAAGCATTTCACAAAATTCAACATCAATTCAGGAAGAAAGCTCTCAACAAATTAGGAATGGAAGAGAACGTCTCAACTTGATACAGGGTATCTTAAAAAATCTATCACTGACATCAAGCATAATGATGAAAGACTGAATGTTTTCCTCCTAAGACTGAGAACAATGCAAGGATGTAAATTCTTGCACTCTTACTGAATTGCACTGAGGGTTCTAGCCAATGCAACAAGGCAAGGAAAAAAACATTGGAAAGGAAGAAAAAGTGTTTAATTGCATGACCCCACTTGATCATGACATATTATCCTCTTTATATATTGCTATATTTGATTCATTCATTCATTCATTTATTTTAGAAATAGAGTCTCGTTCTGCTGCCCAGCTGGAGTGCAGTGGCATGATCATAGCTCACTGTAACCTTGAACTCCTGGGCTCAGGCAATCCTCACGAGTAGCTAGGACTACAGATGTGTGCTACCATACTTGGCTAATTTAAAACAATTTTTTTTTGTAGAGACGAGTCTCACTATGTTGACTAGGCTGGTCTCCAACTCCTGGCTTCAAATGATCCTCCTGCTTCAGCCTCCCAAAGTGCTAGGATTATAGGTGTGAGCTACCATGATTGGCCCAGATTTTTAATTTTTAAAAATTGTTTTTTAGAAGATTTCAGAAGACAGTGGAAGTGACAGCATAGTTTTTGGATCTTCCTAAATTCCTCTCCCAACCATGACAAAAAAATAACTAGAAGTCAGGCGAGGTGGTTTGTGCCTGTAGTCCCAGCACTTGGCAGGCTGAGGTGGGCAGATTGCTTGAGCCCAGGAGTTCAAGGTTATGGTATGCTACAATAAGCCTGTGAATAACCAGTGTCCCTCCAGTCTGAGGGACACAGCGAGACTCCAACTCTTTAATCTTTTTTTTTACAAAACATTTTTAAAAATTAACTAGAGCAACTAGGGTCTAGTTGTGGCTTTAGATAAACCAAAAACCCAACGATGATACCCACAACAAAACTAACAAGGTGGACCCACAAAACTGAAAATAAAAGTGGGGAGGGATAACAAAGGCAGAGTGAGTGGTATCATCATCTGTGTAGGAAGACACTGAGAAAAGCCACAAATCATTTCAGACTTGAGATTCCCCAAAGAACCAACAAGAACTCATTGGAAAGTTCAGAGGGTCAACGTGAGAACAGGAACTGAAACCAAGAAGAGTTCTGCACACTTTAATCCTTACAAATTCTCCAAACTAACCATCCAAAACTTGCTTCAGGGCAAAGTCTCACAGTGAGAAATTTGTGGAAATTAGAATGCAAACAGTAGCACAGGACTAACAAAAAAAGGAAACGAGAAGACCAGATAAGAACAAAGGAAAAGAACAGAACCAGATTTCATTTAAAAAGCTGTCATATTTGTTAACACTGCAAAAACAACAGATGAGGGGACCCTAAAACAATCACATTAGAAAAGTTTTCCTGAACCAGCCTTCTTCATGAAAACTAATTTCATATAAAAATGAACAGGAAAATATCATGATCAAATACCATACAAAAATTATTATAAGAAAATAATGAGAGTAACATCCCTACAGATAACAAAAGCAGAAGAGACACTTCTACAAAATAGATGAAAACTATAACCTATTATTTCATAATTTTTTCCTTTTTTTTTACAAAGTAGCTATGTGTATTAATCATATTTCACGATAATTTAAAAGCATTAACAAAATAAGATATGAAAAAACATTATATAGAATTAGAAAAATTCAGAAATGAGGTACTAGAACATAAAAGTGATTAGAGGCTGTGTGGTGCATGCCTGTATTCCCAGCACTTTGGGAAGCTGAGGCAGGAGGATTGCTTACGGCCAGGAGTTCAACGTTACAGTCAACTGTGATCAGGCCACTGTACCCCAGCCTGGGTTGACAGAGTGAGGCCCTGTCTCTAAAAAAAATTAAAAATACTAAACTAGAAGTTATATAAGAAGATAAAAAACACAGAGATAACATGTAAGAGAAAAGAAAGTGAAAAGGAAGAAAACTTTTTTAAATCATAAAGAAATGAAGAGAGAGATAAAGAAAGACTTGAGAAAAAGTGACAGCTATAGAAGACAGGCAAAGAAAATCCAATGTGCGTATAATCCCTGAAGAAGAAAATAAAAGCAAAGAAAGAAAAAAAATACCAAAAATCAAGTCAAGAAAACATGGAAGGGCATACCATCTGAAATTAACCTAGAATGACCAAAACTAAGCCATATTCTGGTAAAATTGCTGGATTCTAAAGAAAAAGAAAAATATTTTGAGTATCCAGGAAAAGAGACCAAGTCACTTATATGTGAAGATTGTCTTCAAATTTTAATAGCAATGCTTTGGGCCGGAGAGAAATGAATTATGTATTTAAGATAACATAAAAAAGGAAAATATGAGCCAAGGATTTTATACTCAAACTAACCAAACCAAATTAACTGACATATAAAAGCCACAGCGTGCAAGAACTCAGAGAATACCATTCCCACAAATGTTTTCTGAGAAATCTACTATAAAAAACTTTAGACAACCAAAATGACTCGGAAAACAGTGACATAAGGACTGATGGTAAGCATTAAGTATACATTAAAGAATTACGCTACTAATGGCCAGGCGTGGTGGCTCACACCTGTAATCCTAGCTCTCTGGGAGGCCGAGGTGGGCAGATTGTTTGAGCTCAGGAGTTCAAGACCAGCCTGAGCAAGAGCGAGACCCCGTCTCTACTAAAAATAGAAAGAAATTAATTGGACAACTAAAAATATGTAGAAAAAACTAGCTGGGCATGGTGGCGCATGCCCGTAGTCCCAGCTACTCGGGAGGCTGAGGCAGGAGGATCGCTTGAGCCCAGGAGTTTGAGGTTGCTGTGAGCTAAGATGACGCCATGGCACTCTAGCCCGGGCAACACAGTGAGACTCTGACTCAAAAAAAAAAAAAAAAAAAAGAATTAAGCTACTAATGATAGCACTAAATGAGTGTTAGAAGGGGAGAAATAATACCATGTGACAGTATGTACTCTGGCGACATGAGAACGCAACCATTTTAAAACATTAGGAGAGAATGGGGAAATAATATAGCATTGTATATTGTGTGTATACTACACACAATTATTAGTACTGTGTGTAGTAATTTGGGAAAAAACAAATGAGTGACTATGTAGTATTATGGTTTTGTCATTCCGAGTGTCCTTGAGAACCAGAATTTGGTGTGAAAGGAAGCAGAACAAACATTAGACAGATGTGGTTTAGTAAAAAACCCTTAGTACAAAATTTTAATTGGAAGTATCAATATAAATTCATGAGGTAACATATATTTCCTAATTCCATCCACAAAAAAGGCCTAGAAAGAATGACCAACCCAGCAGCAATGAGCATTCCTAGTATCCAAACTAAAATTCCATTTCCCACAAAAAGAAATCAAGGTTTCTTAGAGAAATGGCTGATTCCAGATCTGGAGAAGGAAATGTACAAAATGAGTCTAGAACATTTCTCCGTGGGAGTTAGTAAGGAGGCTACAAAAACTACTAGGCTCAAGAGTCAACCTCAAGAGACTCTCATTTGTCAAAAATGGAACAATTTGAGCATCAAAAAGGATAGTAACTGCAATGATTTGGAACACATTATTTAAATCTATGAAATAAAATGATACTAAAAAATACAAACTAATTGGTCACCTTCGAATTACTGGAACCAATTTATTATTTTGAAAAAGGATCCTGCCTTTCCTATACCACTGGGTAACCAAAAGAGTTGAGGGGAAGTTTCCCCTTATGGAAATATTTTAGCTAATAAATACAGAAGGAATGATAGAATTAAAATATCATCATCTTCAAATCCTTATTAAGTTACTTGATCTAGGCATTGAGCATCAGTGGCTGCTAACACCACAAAAAGAAACAACCAGCTTATGTGCCTCCTGACAGAACACAGTATTGCCTATGTGTTTGGCAAGTAGTCGTCTTGCCAAAAAACTGAACCAAAGGATGGTCAAGCTTCTAGATCCCAGTGCCAATTTACTGTAAATACAGAAGACAAAAGATCATGCTAGCAGCACCATGCAAATGGAATCAGCAAAATTCAGACTGCAGGAAACTCTGCAAGTCAACAAACCCATTTTCTTCAAATTTAAAATGTAAGGGAAAAAAAGAACAATGGGTGGTAACTTCTAAATTTAGAAAAGGTTTAAGAGATGTTAAGTAAAAATAGATAAAAACTAAGCCATAATATTTAGGGATTATTATTTTGGTAATAAAACTATAAAGAAAAGCAGGGCATGAATACCATACAAGTCAAGAGGGTGGTTCTCAGCCTGAGCAAGAGTGAGAGCCTGTCTCTACTAAAAATGGAAAAATTAGCTGGGTGTCATGGTACACACCTGCAGTCCCAGCTACTTGGGATGCCAAGGCGGGAAGATCATTTGAGCCCAGGAGTTTGAGGATGCAGTGAGCTA
>CAUYSK010061659.1:0-21004 GCA_963575035.1 Avahi laniger | reverse complement strand
TGGTCTCGAACTCCTGACCTTGAGCCATCCACCCGCCTCGGCCTCCCAGAGTGCTAGGATCACAGGCGTGAGCCACCGCGCCCAGCCAACAGTGCATCTTTTCATACAGGTGGCTGTCCATCACTCTTTCTGTCTGGTGGGCTCTCTAACGTGTCCATCTGACTGAGCATCCTTCTGCCCATCTGTCTGTCCACCGTCCACTGTCTATCCATCTCTCGTCTGCTCTTGCGTCTGTTTGCTGATCAGTCTGTCCCTCCCCGCAGCTAGGCCTGGCTGCTGGGTAGACTCTGAATGTCACTGCCATGAGGGACTGCAGGCCTCTGGCTCCTGCTCCTTGCTCTGCTTCCGTATACCCCTACACTCACTCCCTTTCCCTGGCGTTGGTCCCACTTACAGTGCAATGGCAGGAGCACTAAAGGGATGTGAGTTTGTGGGGAGTGACACCAAAGAGAGAGAGCCCGAGGGGCAAGTCAGGGCTGTGGGTCCCGCAGTGCCAGCCAGGCCCATCGCTGCCTCCCCTTCCTTCACAGGTTACTACTTTGAGATCCCTTCTATTGGAGCCATCCGCATCAACACGCAGGTGAGACTGGAGGGTGCCTCCTCCCAGCCCCTCGCCTCCCTGCGGGGATGCTGTGTGCAGTGGGCTGCTGTGGGCCAAGAGAGCCCCCTGGTGGCTGCTGGGGACACAATCCCAACGCACAGGAGACAGAACGGGGAGAGCGCACTCAGGACACCTGCTGCGCCTCCTCCCCAGGAATATCTAGACGTGTTGGGCAGGCCCATGGTGCTGGCGGGCAAGGAGGCCAAGCAGGTGCAGTGGACCAACGTGTACGAGGACGCACTGGTAAGGCCTCTGGGTGAGGAAGGGGTGGGGCTGGCGACCTTCCCCAGGGATGTGCCCACAGGGTCAAGACCCCTGAGGACCTCCTTGCGGGGTAAACCAAGCAGAAGTGAAAGAGAGGTGGCCCCGCTCTGAACACTTGGGGTGATGGCAGGGCCTGCCACAGAAGACCCCATCATCCTCCTCTCCTTTAGGGGCTGGGGTTGGTGGTAACAGGGACCCTCCCTGTTTTCAACCTGACACAGGATGGCCCTGGGGAAAAGAAGGTGAGGCAGGGTTGGGGCAGGGTTGGGCATGATCTCAGCAGGTCTGGGGATGGAGGAGGGAGGGGCAGGCCTGCAAACCAGACAAGGCCACTGCCACCTGTGAGAGCAGCTTGAGGCCTTGGGTGTGGCAGCTGGGCAGGGCATGCCCATGGAATTGAGTCCATTACAGACCCCCATGCCTCTGCTCCCAGAACCAGCTGATCCTGGGCGTGATGGGCATCGATGTGGCTCTGAATGACATCAAGAGGCTGACTCCTAACTACACAGTGAGTGTCCATCTGCCCATCCGCCCTGCGCTGCCTCCCACACAGACACAAGCCAGGCTGGCTGATGGGGATTACAGCGCCTCCATGGCTGCCTATGAGTTCAGGAAATCAGAGAAGGCTTCCCCAGGAGATGACCTTGGGCCTAGATGAAGGTGACCTTGGGCTGGCAAACTTTCTGTAAAGAGCCAGACTGAATATTTTAGGCTTTGCCAGCCTAAATACCCATCTCATGCTCAATTGTGCTGCTGTATTGTGAAAGCAGCCACAGACAAAACATAAACAAATGGGCATGGCTATGTTCCAATACAATTTTATTTGTGGAGACTGATATTTGAATTTCAGATAATTTCCACATGTCATGAAATATAATTCTTCCTTTGATGTTTTCCAACCATTTAAAAACATAAAAACCATTCTTAGCTCATGGCCTCACGGTAGCAGGCGGCAGGCCAGACTTGGCCCGGAAGCAGTGCCCTGGGCAGAAAGGAGGGGAAGGCACACACTGGCAGCAGAGGGGACTCTGGGCAAAGGCCTGGAGGTGAAAAACAGAATCGTCAACCAGGCGAGGTGCAAGGTCGCAGTGTGGCTGGTCCAGGGCCTGTGGTTAAGGAGTCGGGGTCTTGCCTGTGAAAGTGGGGAGAGGTGGGGTGCTTGTCACAGCATCATTAAGCCTGAGTGCCCTGAAGCCCTGCTTGGGCCTGAGAGGGCAGGGGCCGTGGCTCTGGTCTCCACATGCGGTGAGAAAACTGCCTGAGAGGTGAGGCTCTGCTCCTACCCCTCCTCTCATTCCGCCTGCAAGGTCAGCCCAGGCCTTCAGAGTCCCAAGCGCTGCTCCTCCCCTGTGCTGTTCTAATTGGGAGTAAGGAGAGGCACAAACCAGCGGCAGTAATGGCACACAGGGGACAAGAGCAGCAGCCCTGTGTGGCCAGTGGAGGCGGAGCGGTCAGGCTAGCTGACAGCCCCAGGAGAGCAGGGAGAGAGGCTGGAACCACAGGGTGCCAGCCACAGAGCAGGTCAGCCGTGGCAAGGGCTGGCACATGAGGGGCACCCAGCCTGCTGGCCTGGCTTGTGAGATGGGCTTAGGGCCATGTGGCATGTGGGGGCCTTTGGCCCAGGCAGGCAAACAGCACCCCTCAGTGTAGTGGAAGGAGAATGGGGAAGAGCTCCAGAGCCAGGAATCCCTGCCCAGTCCTCCAGACCCTGAGCTCCCAATCTACCCCCAGCTTGGAGCCAACGGCTATGTGTTTGCCATTGACCTGAACGGCTACGTGTTGCTGCACCCCAATCTCAAGCCCCAGGTGAGCCAGGTGGGCGGCCTGGAGGGTGGGTAAACCCTCCAAGATGGGGACTTCTGACTTCCCGCCCTGCCTCCCACAGACCACCAACTTCCGAGAACCTGTGACTTTAGACTTCCTGGATGCGGAGCTGGAGGATGAGAACAAGGAAGAGGTAAGGAGAAGGAGGGGGAAGGGATGGGGGCAGGCGCAGAGAGTGGGGGCCCTGCCCCTCACATCCCTGGCCCTTCCAGATCCGTCGGAGCATGATCGATGGCAACAAGGGCCACAAGCAGATCAGAACATTGGTTAAGTCCTTGGATGAGGTGAGAAGGCAGGAGAGGGGGCCAGGGAGTCAGGGTGGGCACCCTCCTACCCCACCCCTGACCCCTGCCTGCCAGCGCAAGTACCTGACCCAGCCTCCTCTCCCAGAGGTACATAGACGAGGTGATCCGGAACTACACCTGGGTGCCTATCAGGAGCACCAACTACAGGTGAGTGGAGCCAGGGCTGGTGGGCAGAGAGTGTTGGGGGCAGCCCCAGAGTCTGAGTCCAGTTGCTACTCCCTCTCCACCTCAGTCTTCTGTGACCACCATCCCAGTGGGGCACCAGTGTCAGGGCTCCTTACTACTTTCCTGGGGATGCTCAGTTCCCAAGGGCCTCCCCTGGCCCTTCAGAAACAAGCAGCAGGTCCCGAGAGCACAGGACAGAGACAGGATGGTGCCTCCGATGTCTCCTCATACCCACCCCCTCTCACATCACTCCCGCCTCACCCAGCCCTGGGTACCTGTGCCCAGGACACTTCAGCACATTCACGCCTGCTCTCCACCAGGGCCAGCGTCACAGCCGGGGCCAGGTCCCCTTGTGAACCAGGCTGGATCGGTGCAGGTTGTCCATTCTGAAATGGGGCATCCTCACACCCTAGGACCAGCCTACAGCTGCCGCCTCACCATATGAGTGCCAGCCCTGCTTTTAGCTGGCTCTCACATGGCCTGAGTATCTGGGGACTCTGGACCCCTCCCGGCAGCACCCGCCCCTGCAGCTAGCTCACTGACAGTGTCCTGCCTCTTGCGAATTTGCCACTGACCAGATGGAGGAGGCTGACCAGGCGGGTGGGGTGTTGTGGGAAGCTGCTGGGGGTGGGAGGCAGGGTAGGGATTTGCTTTGGGGCTGGTTGTTTGGTGGCCTCCAGGAGAGTTTGGGGGAGTGGAGAGCTGCCCCCTAGGCCATGCATCTCCCACAGCTAAGCAGGGAGAAGGGTCTCTGGTGGTGGGAGGACGGGATGCCACAGCTTGGGCCTCTCTGCCCAACTCCAAGGCCATAGGGAGGGGGTGCCAGTGTGGCCTCCCTCTCCCCAGCAGTGACTGTGCTCTCCACTTCACTCCCCAGCCTAGGGCTGGTGCTCCCACCCTATAGCACCTTCTACCTCCAAGCCAACCTCAGCGACCAGATCCTGCAGGTCAAGTGTAAGTGGCCCGGCCCCTGCCTGCGCCCTGCACCCCTGCCTCCGCCCCGCACCCCGGCCGGCCCCAGGCAGCATAGCCAGCCGTGTTTGCCGGCAAGGCGCCCCTCCTGCCCAGTCTGCCCACCCCTCAAGTGCCCGCAGGCTGGGGCACCGGCCTTCAAAAGTCTGTGGAAATCTGCATGCTTGCCTTTTCTCAGATTTGGTTCCAGACCATTCTCTCATGGTTTCTGTTGAGGTTTCTGTTTTTGGTTCTCCTACTTCGTGTCTTCCCTCCTTAGCCTGCCTGCCTGGCACACCCCTGGGGGCTACATTCTTGGAAGACACCCCCTCCCCTCATCTCCTTCACCCTTCTTCCTGCTCAGCTGCTCAGCTCTGTCCCCTGTGGCACCACCCCCTAGGGTCCCTCTTTCCCCCCACCCTCTCCCCTGTTCCCTTTACCCAGGTCCCACTCAGTCGCTCACTTTCCTCCTCCCACCTCTCTGCCCTCCCTCCTCTCTTCACCCCTTCTCCCTCCTGCTCTTTCCTCTCCCCTCTGCTCATTCCCTCCATTTCTCTCTCCCACTCCCCCTCCTTCCCTCCCTCTCTCCCCTACCTCTGCACCCCTCCCTTCCCTCTTTCCCTTTAGTCTCTCCCCTCAGTCTCACACCCTCTCTCCCCCTCACTCCCTCTGGTCTGCACCGTAGCCCCCTCATCAGTCCCTCCCTCCCCTCCTTCTTCTCTCCCTCACCCCTACATTCCCCTTCCTCTTTCTCTCTCTTTCTTTCCCCCCTCTGCCCTTCCCTCCCTCTCCCAATCCTCTGCCTGTGGCTCACCCCTGCATGCCCTGCTCACCCTGGGCCTCTCCAGAGAAGCCTGGATCTCCAGAGCCTGTGGCCCCCCTGCCCACAGCACCCAAGGTCGCTGGGAGGGAGGCTGGGGCTCCGGCCCCACCGGGCGCCCCCACCTGCCTGGCCAACTGGGGCTCATCTCTTTTGAGTTTTCTTGCTCTCTCTTTCTCTCTCATGTCGTTTTTTGCAAGAAGTTTCCTTTCGGTATGATGATGAGACACAATATTTTCATTCAAACAGCCATTGAATAAAATATTGTTTGTGCCCCTCCCCTTCCCCTCCCCTTTTTCGTTTGTTTTTGTGTTTGTGTTGTTTTTGTTTTCCTCGCTTTCTCTCTTGGTGGACTGTCCCAGTGCCAATCAGCAAACTGAAGGGCAAGTATATTCAGAACCAGTGCACCCTCCTCTCCCCACCCCACCTGCCCTCACGCCCCTGCTTGCCCCCCTCCCTGCCCAGGACCAGCCAAACCCCTGCTCTCTAGGGCTCCCCTCCCAGCATCCCCTGGGGCCTCTAGCTCTTGCCTTTCCTATGATCCCTAAACCTCTATTAGAGCCAGTGGTCCTTGCTCCCAGCCCTGCCTGCAGGGTGTTCTCTGTGTGATCTGAGGCTCAGGCCCTTTCCTCATACTCCTCACTCCCTCTGGGAAGGCCCCTGCCTCCCCACAACCTTCTCTGTCCCTCCAAGACAACTCAACAGTGGGGACAGGGCTGGATGCCTCTCCACCACCTCCCACCCAGCAGGGCAGGGAGCCTGAGATGCAACGGGTAGATCAGCCCTTGGAGGGGCTTGTATGTGCCTACAGGAAAGGCCCAGCCCCTAGGGCTTCCTCTGCTCTCTGGCAGTGGCTGCAGAAGCTGGCAGCCCTCCAAAAAGGGAGACAGAAAAGCCTTGAAGCCTCACACCCTGACCCTGGGGCCAAGGGGCAAAGGGACAGCACAGCCAGGCCACTGGAAGAACAAGGCTGAGGGGACCATCCTGGGCACTGGCCTAGGTCCTGAAGTACCTCTGTCCTGCCGCCACCACCACCACCACCCCGCCCCCCGACACACACTGCTCCCAAAGGCTTTGCTAAGGCCCATTGGCCCAGCCCTGCCCTGAGGTGGGTGGGCAGGCAGGTGTGGAAAAGGTATTCCCCTGGGGAAATAAAGGGGTCTGTGGGCCTGGCCAGGAACTGTCTAGACCCCAAGGGCCAAAAATGGAACTTGGAGGAAATCAGGCTGGGTATGAAGAAAAAGGTTCTGGCACTCCGCACTGCCTAAGCCCGAGAGACTTCCAGAAAGGGGGACAGTGAACCCCCAAGCCCTGGCAGAGAACCAGGGAGTGAGAGAGGACAACACACGAAGGTCCCTGCATAGACAGACAGCCACCTCTCTCAGGAAACACCTGGGCAGATGGGGTGTAGGAGCCACGAGGGGACGTCCCTGTGACATGGAAGCCACCACTCCCAAGCCCTAGGGGCCCTGTCCAGCCGAGTCCAGCCAAGTGGATACAGCCACCTCCACTGGCC
This sequence comes from Avahi laniger, assembly GCA_963575035.1. NCBI lineage: Eukaryota > Metazoa > Chordata > Mammalia > Primates > Indriidae > Avahi > Avahi laniger. The sequence goes on along the minus strand of CAUYSK010061659.1, from coordinate 14,558 downwards.
TGGGTGGGGGTGGGGGACGTGCCCTACTCCCACTGGCTTGAGTTGTCTTTTTCTTCCCATCTCCCCACCCACATTCCCCCAGTGACCGCAGAAATGCAGGGCCCTGGTAACAGTGACAAACATAGCATAGTCTCCCTCCCCGCTCCTTCCCCCTCCTTTTTCTTTTTCCTCCTCCCCCTCCCCTCCACCCCTTCCCCATTGGCTTGTGTCCAAACCCTGCCTCACAGTCCTATCAGAAAGGAACAGTCCAACCAGTGACTGCCCAGCCCCTCCAAGCACCCCAAGTCCCCGTCTGGAATCTTGCAGTGCCTTGTGGGAGTACTTGGGAACAGAGAAAAGCCCTCTTCTATACCTAAAGCCCAAGGGGCAAAAGAGAGATCAGACCATGGATGAAGACAGGATAGGAAGATGAAGTGCCCAGAGTGAGAGTGGTCAGGAGCAGAGGGACACCTCCCAGATGCACACCTGCAAGGTGCCCAGTCTAACTGGGCAGGGAGAGGCCACAGAGGAGCCCCAGAGGCCACATTGTTAGGTTCACTCACAAACCCACATGAAGGCAGTCACACACACACACACAGGCTGTCACATACACATGCACACTCATGCATCCATGCTCACACACACACACAGGCACAGCTCATAAGCTCAGGGCACAGACCCAACTGATGGACCCCTCAACAGCACCCCCACCCCCTCTGGAGCCCCCAGCATTCCTCCTGGCTGCTGTGGGTCCAGACAGGTCTTAGGAAGGGTGGAGAGCCAGCCCTTCTTCCCCACCTGCCCCGGTCATGCCCCCAGCCCAGGGTAGCAGGTGTGCAGGTGCCAGCACCAGTCTCCAGACTCTTCCCACACTGTGAGAACAGTCCCAGGCACTTTGAGGGTCTCCCTTCACCCAGCTTCCTGTCCCAGGGGGACCACCAGACCCCCACAATGCACTGCAGTCCACCTCCAGCTGCCCCCACCTGTCTCTGGTTGGACTGTCGGTGCCCGTGAGAAACCCCCTTGGTTTGGCCATGTTGATGCCTGACACAGAACAAAAGCAAGACCTACCAAAACGCAAACAGCTGCGGCAAAGAGACAAAAATCCGCAGCCAAGCCGATTCCCTTCCTCAAAGTCTCTTTGGAGGCGAAGGAAGCTCAGCATGTGGTTTTTTCCATTATGGATGTGATAAGAGTGAGACTGGCGCCTCCCCCAGACCATGCATATATATAGCAGTGTGTGTATATATATGTGTGTGTGTGTGTCCGTGTATATGTGCTATACAGCCGTATGGAAGCATATACAGCCACGCCAAGGGACTCACTGCCGACAGAGGACCAGGCCCGGGCAACATATTGGCTATAACTGCCCTCCTCCTGCGATGCTGTAGTCACACAGGCCCTCCACCCCTCCCCGCCCATCCCTTCTCTCTGGCTCGAACCTGAACGTGGAAGTGGCGGGTTCCCTCTTTGCTGGTGTCTCCCCCTCCCTCAAGCCACCCTCTCCCCTGTCCCTCCAGCCCCACAGCTCTGAGCCCCCTGGCCTCCAGCCTCCCCAGCCCCCGCCGGGTAACCCCCCGTTTCTGTTGCAGATTTTGAGTTCCTGCTCCCCAGCAGCTTTGAGTCTGAAGGACATGTTTTCATTGCTCCCAGGTAGCTTGCGTGTGGCCTTGCTGAGGTGTCCTCCCCCACCCTGACTGCCCCAGCCCTGCCTCCTGCACTGCTGCCTGGAACTCTGTGTGTCTGTGTCCTGTGCAGTGTCACCCCCAGGCCCCCATACATAGCCTGGTATGCGCGGCTGTGTGCATACCCAGGCCATGTAGCCGCACCAGGCAGCAGTGGCCAGTGCCCCCACAGCCCCAGCTCCCAGCAGGCCTGGGGCAGGAGGGCTCTGGACTGTCTGCTGAGCTTCCCTACCCTCCCAGGCAACCAGGAAGGAGCCCTTTCCACCCTGGACTGGCTGTCCCCAGCATGCCCTTTGCTGGGCAGCTGCTGCTCTGGTCTGTGGCATCCTTCCTAACCCCTCACCTCGCACCCCATCGTTGTCCTGTGTCAGTCAGTGTTTGTGTGGGTCTGGGGACTGAGCCAGCCAGAGCCCCTGTTGGCTGAATCTAGGTGTGGTGGCTCAGTTGAGGGGCAGGGAGAAGGGGGGTGCAGGGACTTTGAGAAGCTGCTCTGGCAAGTAAGGGGTCAGGGCCCAGAGTAGGCCCAGGTCTAGACCGTGCCTGGAGTGCACGCTCAGGGTGCACACACACATCCTCGTGCACACCCCCTCTACTTTTGGCCCACATCTGAGGAGGCTGGGGCCCTAGATGCTAAGGCCCTTTCTGTGACCTGGGCTCTGGATGAAGGCAGTGGGTGGGTGCGGCTGACAGGGACCCATGGGCACTCTCAGGCACCACACGGGGGCTCTGGACACTCCTACCTCCGTGTGTGTGCACATCTGTGCATGTACCCACAATTTCTCTGTGACTCTCTCTGTGGATGTTTGTACTTGTGAGTCATTGTGTATGTATGTAAGAGTCTGAGTGTAAATGTGGGGAGGGCCCTGTGCACTAGAGAGTGCTCTGTGGGAAGGTATGAGAAGGCCTGCGTAGCCCATGTGACCCTGAGGAAGCTCTCTGAAGGCAGAGACCCTGTTCATTTTTGTCATCTCTGTATCTTTGGCTTGGAAAAGCTCAATAAATGTGTACAGAGTGAGTGAATGAAGTACCTCGCAGATGCGAATGTGTATATTGTGTGTACAGGAGAGGCTGCAAGTGACTTGGTGTATTTCAAGCCCGGTGGTATGCGTGTCACTCTAGGTGTGTCGGATCTGGCCTCCAGGCACAGAAGCACAGGCTGTATACTGCACAAAGTCCCTGGGGGCCAGCGAGTAAATGATGGGCTAAGACCTAGGTGCCTTCACCAAGCTATGGGCCCTACCATGGCCTGGGGAAGTGGCACATTTTTTAAATTCCCACAGTTACAGCCATATGGGACAATGAGGGGGTCGCTGGTGGCAGAGGTGTGTGAATGAGGAATTGGGCAAGGGAGGTGGCTTCATCTATCAGGGTAGAGGGACTGCTCACCAAGACTCCCTGGGTGGGGAGCAGAGCCCAAGCAGGCCCCCTCATGCCCCATGCTCTCTGGACCCAGAACCTGAACCCAATGAGGGTCTTGAGGAGGTGAAGGATTTGGCCTGCCCACCTCTGAGGGTAAAGCATTCCAGAATTCCCGCATGTTCCCACTGACTTCCCCACGCCTTCTTTGGTATGATGAAAAAAGTGAGTCTTAGCAAGCCAGAGTGAGTTGCCCAAAAGTACATAGCCAGAAAGAGGCAGGATGAGGTCTTAGACTCAGGCTGACAGAAGCCAGCACTGGTACTCCGGTCCTACCTCATGCCCACGGGAATGCTGTGGGGCATACAGGTGGATGAGCCGGCCACCAGATGTTTCCTGGGGCCTCCCAGGTGCACCATCTGGGTCCAGCCATGCAGGAGAGATAGGAGGCTCTGCAGGGCTGCCCTGGAGAGAAAACGTGCCAGAGCAGAGGAAGCAGCCCCTCATTCTCCTGTCTGCCCCAGCTCAGACCCAGGCAGCCTGTAAGAACACACATGCCTCTTCCCGAGGCCTGGGCTTCTCAGCAAATGGCCAGGCAGGCCTATTGGGAAGCCTTGACCCCACTGCCCTGTCCAGCCCCCCAAGCCCGCTCTTCTTGCCCCTCCCCACCCCCAGAGAGTATTGCAAGGACCTGAATGCCTCAGACAACAACACCGAGTTCCTGAAAAACTTCATTGAGCTCATGGAGAAAGTGACTCCAGACTCCAAGCAGTGTGAGTGCCTGGCAGGGCAGCTGGATCTGGGCAGTGCCCAGGCAACATGGGGGCAGCCCTGAGGAACCCAGAGACCGGGCAGATGTGGAAAATATGCAGGCCCATGCCAAGGGCTGGGTCTGGGCCAGGTCATGGGCAAGGTTCCTGGTAGAGCTTAGAGGTGGGGATGAGGGTGGGCAAAGAGCTTCAAGAAGATGCCCCCTCCACCCCTGCCCTCCTGTTACAGGCAACAACTTCCTTCTGCACAACCTGATCTTGGACACAGGCATCACACAGCAGCTGGTGGAACGTGTGTGGCGGGACCAGGATCTCAACACGTAGGCACCACCCAACCTATGGGGGCAGGAGGTTTGGATGGCCCCAGAGGCCCTGGCCCTGCCCACCAAAAGGCAGGCCTGTGACCCCACCTCCCTGCTGCCCCCAGGTACAGCCTCCTGGCTGTGTTCGCTGCCACAGATGGTGGCATCACCCGAGTCTTCCCCAACAAGTAAGTGACCTACTCCAGTACCCAACACCCTGCCCCTGCCTGGAATCCTGACTCTGTCCTGCTGCCCAGAGGCCTCCTTGCACCTGCTGAGACCACCATCTCCCACACCTACCCCTCACCCACCAACCTCTGCCTCTCTTGGGTGCTCTAGGGCAGCCGAGGACTGGACAGAGAACCCTGAGCCCTTCAATGCCAGCTTCTACCGCCGCAGCCTGGATAACTACGGTTATGTCTTCAAGCCCCCACACCAGGATAGTGAGTGTACACCCAGGGTGCCCAACAGCACCTGGGAAGCCTCAGCTTCCCTGTGTGCTCAGCCAGAGCTGTGCTCTGCTCTGTGAGGCCCCTCTCCAACACGAGGCTTGCTGAGACCGGGGCAGATGTGAAGAGATGGACAGGCTGTGCCAGACACTACGCTGGGTGCTTAGGCTGGAGTCAGCCCTGGGTTGGGCTCCTGGGTTTGTAGAGCCCAGCATGGAGGGGTCAGTGTGGCTGCCAGCCCCCACTTCTAACTGCCGCATCCCACCTCCAGCCCTGTTAAGGCCACTGGAGCTGGAGAACGACACAGTGGGCGTCCTCGTCAGCACAGCTGTGGAGCTCAGCCTAGGCAGGCGCACACTGAGACCAGCAGGTGAATGCCCGGGATGGAAGTGGGGAAAGAGGCAGTAGGCAGGGTGCTGCCAGGCAGGTAGCACTGATGGCTCCTTGCTCTCCCCCAAAGTGGTGGGCGTCAAGTTGGACCTAGAAGCTTGGGCTGAGAAGTTCAAGGTGCTAGCCAGCAACCGTACCCACCAGGACCAGCCTCAGAAGGTATTTGGGTACTTTCTGGAGTCCCCAGGGACCCCTACCAAGCCTCCCACTCAGAGTGGCTCCAGCACCTATGGGGAAGCCAGGGAAGCTGCAGATGGCCTGGGGACCCAGGTGTATGAAGGGAGATGGGAGGGAGGAAAACTGGTGGGCGGCTTATGGTCCTCATTCTCTGCCCAGCAGTGCGGCCCCAGCAGCCACTGTGAGATGGACTGTGAGGTTAACAATGAGGTGCGTGTGCCCTGAACCTGCTCTGGACCCCACCTTACCCCACTCCCAGACTTCTTAGTCCCAGCTGCAACTCCTAGCCCGTCCCTTGGCCTGTGGGTCTCAACATCGTCACCCTGACTTCACAGCCTTATGGGGACTGGGGGGAGTGGTGCCCCCCCCACTCTGAACCACTGGTCTGCCAGGGCCTCGGGTGGCAGGTCTAGGGCTGAACCCCTCTCCACTTTCCTCCCCCTGCCCCACTTCTCAGGACCTACTCTGTGTCCTCATTGATGACGGGGGATTCCTGGTGCTGTCAAACCAGAACCATCAGTGGGACCAGGTGAGGGTCAGGAAAACAGTGGAAGGGGGGAAGGATTTGAACCTTCTGGGAGTGTGGCACTGCCAGTCCTGTGACCATGGGCTCGCTCCCGACATCCCCAGGTGGGCAGATTCTTCAGTGAGGTGGATGCAAACCTGATGCTGGCACTCTACAATAACTCCTTCTACACCCGCAAGGAGTCCTACGACTATCAGGCGGCCTGTGCCCCTCAGCCCCCTGGCAACCTGGGTGCTGCACCCCGGGGTGTCTTTGTGGTGAGTCCCCAGAGATGCCTGGCTGGGAGATGGAAGGACTGGGAGACCTGCCCACAGATGACTCTCCCACTTCTGACATTTGATAGAGCTGGGGGTTACCTAGGGCAAAGGGGCAGCAACAGCAGCCCATGCCCCTCTCTCCACCGCAGCCCACCATTGCGGACTTCCTTAATCTGGCCTGGTGGACCTCTGCTGCCGCCTGGTGAGTCTGAGGGGGCTGGGTAGAGAAGGTGCTCCCTGGCCGGGAGAGTTCAAAAAAGCAGTGGGAGAGGGCACCGGCCTCTGCCGACCACCTCCACTCGGTGCCCCGTGCCCTGCAGGTCCTTGTTCCAGCAGCTTCTCTACGGCCTCATCTACCACAGCTGGTTTCAAGCGGGTAGGTAGGACTTTGGAGGCCCGCCTTAAATCCCCGTCCGCAATCTGAGCAGAGACGACTCCAAGGGGAGGGCGGGGCTTGCGGCTGAGCGAGGCCTGTGGGTGGGGCTGAGGCGCTCTGGGCCTTCTCAGACCCCGCAGATGCCGAGGGGAGCTCCGAGGCGCGCGAGAGCAGCTGCGTTATGAAACAGACCCAGTACTACTTCGGCTCGGTAAACGCCTCCTACAACGCCATCATCGACTGCGGTAACTGCTCCAGGTGCTTGCGGGGGCCTGGTCTGGGTGGGGCTAGACGCTTCGGGAGGACGGGGGGCGGGGCATCTGGGTAGGAGGGCCGCAGGAGGGAAGGGGCGAGGCCGAGGGGAGGGGCGACGGCCGACGCTCCGCCTGTCTGCGCTGCCTCCAGGCTGTTCCACGCGCAGAGACTCACCAACACCAACCTTCTCTTCGTGGTGGCCGAGAAGCCGCTGTGCAGCCAGTGTGAGGCTGGCCGGCTGCTGCAGAAGGAGACACACTGTATCCTGCCCCTGCCCTCCCCGCCGTCCGCCCCTTCCTGCCCCGCGCGCCCCCTCCGTGCTGCCGCCGCCGCCTCCTTGACTCCCCACCCATGCCCAGCGGACGGCCCGGAGCAGTGCGAGCTGGTGCAGAGACCGCGATACCGGAGAGGCCCGCACATCTGCTTCGACTACAACGCGACGGTGAGGAGCGGGGGCGGCGGACCTGAACATCCCACGGCCTTGCGCCCGCGACGCCGACCAGCTCCCTGTCTCTCCCTGCAGGAAGATACCTCAGACTGTGGCCGCGGAGCCTCCTTCCCGCCGTCGCTCGGCGTCCTGGTCTCCCTGCAGCTGCTGCTCCTCCTGGGCCTACCGCCCCGGCCGCAGCCTCAAGTCCACGCCCACGCCTCTCGCCGCCTCTGAGCGCCCCGCCCCGCCTCCGCCCGGCCTCCTCGCCTCTCTCCCGCCCTCCCGCCCGCCCTCCCTGCCTTAGAGCCTCGTCCCTCCCTCACTGAAGGACCTGAGCTCCCAGACCCTGAGTCTGCACCTTGGGGTGAAGGAGGCCTAAGGAGGACGCCACAGGTCTTTGGCACTCAAGACACGTTTCACCACTGAACTGCTCAAGTGTCCCCAGACCGTTCATTCCCGCTGGGCTCACCCCGGTAGGATAAGACAGGGAGGCCACATGTACTGGTGCCAAACCAGGCCTCTGCTGCCTGCCCTGCCGGGAGGCTCCCTATGTGTGGGGGACTCTGCCTCAGCTGGACCCCTCTAACCTGGCTCTTCTGTCCCACCCAAACTTGGTTTCTGTGATAATAATGGAGGAAGGTGAGATGGGCAGTTTGAGGCCTGTGCATCCCAGCTTAAATCCTAGCAGGACAGAGGTCCTGGGGCAGCCCACGATGGGCTTCTGCCCTTCTCAGGCCTGCAGCCCTGTCCCCCCCCAAGCCCAGCAGGTGTAAGGACAGTAACAGTGATTCAGATCTAGACACAACCCCATACATACCTGGAACCCTGAGGTCAGAAACTGGACCTACATTAGACATAGGGCACATACACACACAGACACGCACACACCATAGGGTGGAATAGGAGTGGGGGCACACAAAGCCTTACACAGAGCGAGGGGTTGGTGGGAGGGTTGGCAACTGCACACTCCATCTCCTGCTTACCGGCTCCCTCCTATCTGAGCTGCAGCCCAGCTGGTCCTCCCATCTCTAAAGCTGAATGTCAAAACAGTGCCAAATGCTGGGGCAGGGGGTAAAGAACTCTCTGTCCCACCCCTAGCCACCAGTGTCCCCCAAGTGCCCCTCACCTCTCCAGGTGCTCATTATAACCATTTCTCATTAATGTGGGCCCCCAATGGGACCACATGCCACTGCCTGCACCCCTCAGCAGAGGAACCCCCACGAGACATTGCCCTTTGCCTTAGCAGGGGTAACTTAGTCTCTCCTGGCTGGGCCATTCCACCCCCAATCTGGCCCTTACACGCTCAGGCCTGTGCCCACTCCCTCTTTCCTCCCACACATCCACACGCACTCCCTGCCCCCAGGAGGCCAAACTGCCCCTCCCCTGAACACACTTGTACACACACACACTGTGCACACACAGAGGCGGGGCCTGGGCACAGCTTTTCACACCATTCATTCTGGTAATTTCCCCCAAAGGCATCCCAGTTTGGGGGCCAGTAGGGGAACCGAGGGCAAGGGGATATAGCCATGGGGCTCAGATGGGAGAAGGGGGGAGGGTGATGCATTAATTAATGGCTTCGTTAATTAATGTCATGTTGCTTGTCACTTTCTCAGTGTGTGTGTATGGTCCATGCCTGCCGCTGGTGCCAGGGTGGGTGTCCATGATGTGTGCCCAGCCTGGATGCCATTGTGTCCTGCGGGGGCGTGTGTGTAACTGTAGTGTAGTCAGGTGCTCAATGGAGAATATAAAAATAAAAAAAGAAACATATACAGAAAAATAAATATATATTTTAAGTTTAAAAAACAGAAAAACAGACAAAACAATCCCCATCAGGTAGTTTTCCATCCCCCAGCTGGGTCTTCTCATCATGCACCTGACCTGGCTGCCCCCTAACCTTGGGCTGGGGGACTGGGGGGCCATTTCCTTTGCCCTTTTTTTTGTTGTTGTTCTATTTTGTACAGAAGTCAGAAAAACAACAGCGACAAAAAAGTCAAGAAACTTTGTAAAATATTGTGTGTGTGATTCCTTGTAAAATATTTTCAGATGGTTTATTACAGAAGATCAGTTATTAAATAATGTTCATATTTTCACTTCAGATGGTTCTCATCCACTGTATCAGCCTGGGGGTGAGGACTTAGTAGCTATAAAGACAGGTGGCCAGGACCTCAGAGTCCCACTTGACTGTCTCTTGCAAGTGAAGGCCTTGGCAACCCGGGTCCCTGGTAGCCATAGGGCATGATGCTTCCAGTGCCTACCAAGTGCCAGGCCCTTGACATACTTTGTCTCATAGCTTCACAAAAGCCTCTGGGAAAAAGCTTCTTAAAAAAAAAAAGTCTCCCAGAGCTTAAGGCCAAGACTCTGGAGGAAAGAAAGAAGACAGAGATATAGGGATGAGCTGCCTGCTTGGGGAGGGGGTTCTGGCCATTGGGTCAGACCACCCCCACCTGGGGCTGACAGGTCCTCTACCTGGAGCGAGGAGTGAGCACCTGGCCCACCTCCAGATCCCAGAGCTCTCCAGATGGAGGGCCCAGTCCCACTGTCCACACAAGGTCAGGGGTCCCAGCTCCTGCCTGGCCCAGAAGAAGCCCAAGGCCACCACTGCTCACTGCTGGAGATCTAGGCCCAATCAGTTTCTGTGAATCTTCTCTGGCCTACACCCTTTTTCATTTTAATCCCAAGCATCTTAGTAGCCAACCCTAGTTGGCTTCATATTCTTTTCATGGGGCGAGAATTATACCACTAGCACAGAGGTTCCCCCCTGCAGGGGACTCTGCTCACTTCTCACCCAGCTGAGCCCTCACCGCAATCTTTGGGGTGTGTACTGGTTATCCCCATACTGCAGATGAGTGAGCTAAAAAAGGAGAACTCCTGTCCCCCCAGGTGAGAAGGGTAAAAAATCAGCAAGGATTTTGAAGATGAGGTACCACTGGCAGGGGGGCCCTTGAATGCTAAATAGATGAAGGAGTGCATTCCTGGCCTCAGCCAAGACACAGGGCTTTCCTCTCCTCTGCACAGGCAACATCTAAACCACAACCCTCAAGACCACTCTCACGCCCTGCAACAGCCCCTGAAGTCCTTGGGTAGGGTTGCCAGAAAAAATACAGAATGCCCAGTCAATTTTGAATTTCAGATAAACAACAAGTAAGTTTTCAGTATGGAAGTGTGTTTCAAATATTTCATGGAGGATACCTATGCTAAAAACTTTGGGACATGCTCATACTAAAAAAGTATTCATTGCTTACCTGAAATTCAAATTTGACTGACTGGCCTGTATTTTGATTTGCTAAATCTGGCAGCCCTACCCAGGTGTGGCATCTAGTGGGAACCCAGACCCCAAAGATAACCCATAGACTATTCACACATCTGGTAGTTGTACTGAGATCAGTGGCTGAAAGGAAGGGATTCTGCACTTTATAGAAATTCTTTGTCATATAATTATTTTAATTATATGCACATTTTTTAAAGGTAACTCAATCTCAATATACGGAAAAAAAAATCAGTTGGCAACTTGTCAGAAGCCACTGTGGCATGAAATGGGGTCAGGGCTAGCCTAGTTGGGGCTGGTGGGGAGGCCTCTCTTCCTTAGGCAGAGATCGTAAGTAAGTCTCTGATGGGGAGAAGAGTCACCAAGGGCAGCCCAGCCTCACCCCTTTGGGGGAGCCCTGGGTTCAGGCTGCAAGTTCACCTCACTTTTGTAGAGAGGGGAGTGTCTCACTATGTTACCCAGGCTGGCCTCAGGCAGTCCTCCCTCCTCACCCTCCCAAAGCTCTGGGATTACAGACGTGAGCCATAGCTCCTGGCCTCTGTCCCCTTTGATTATTACGGTAAGAAGATCCTGTCACATCTCCATTTTTACAGTCCATGAAATTGACTTTCAAAAAGGTTCGGGAACTTGGCCAATACCACACAGCCACCAAGACAGAGCAAGGATTCTAGCCTGGGTCAGGCCACATTCACCAGACCACGGAGGTTCCGGGAGATTTCATGCACTGGTACACACACCAGGACCATCTAACATCTTCATCCACACACCCACCGACAAGGATGCACACGCTCAGATGTATATACATAAATAGAATCACTCTTTCTGGGGAATTCAGCAAGTCTGTGCCCTAGAGTCGTGCTGCCTGCCAAACTCAGCCCCGCGGCCTTCAGAGGTTAGCGATGCTAATTCATCCTCCTTCACATCGCGAGAATCTGCGGGAACGGCTCCTGAGAACTACAACTCCCAGCACACCCTCCATTAACCTCCAACGGGAACGGTCCTGGCGCATGGCCTCCTGGGACTTGTGGTTCTACCCAGAATCACGTTCGGCTCGTCTTTCAGCTGCGTCCAAGGACTCCGTATCCCAGCATGCCGAGGAACCGGAAGATAGGGGCTCAGAGAGCATCCCGGGGCCGGGGGCGCGCAGGCGCATCACACCTGTTTGTCGGCCCCTGAGAAGGGAGGAGGTACGGTGGAAGCCGAGAACGAGGCCAAGCGGGAGCTAAGCAGGCTTGACTCGGGCACAGACGAGGCTCCAGCCCCTTGCGGACCGAAGGGCCCCGGAGTGGATGGAGGAGGCCCAGCCCTGAGATCAACGCCAGCCCGGCCGGCCTGGTGCGGGGCCTACAGGGAGAGCTGGCAGGCGTACCCTAGCCGCCCAGGGTCTTCCCTCAGGTCTTCGGCGAGGGGCTTAGGCTCCGGCCCGCCCACAAGGCCCGGCTCGGCCCCTCGGAACCAGAGCCCGATCCAATCAGAAGCAGAGCTTTGACCAGGGCCATAGACAGTGACTAGGCCGAGCCCGGGCCTCCCATCGGGGCCGGACTGGGACGAGGCCCCGGGGAGGCCCCTAGTCCACCAGACCCTTTCGTTAGGTCAACGCCCGCTGGGAAGATGCAACGCGCCCTACCAGGCGCCCGCCAGCACTTGGGTGCTATCCTGGCCAGCGCTAGTGTGGTGGTGAAGGCACTGTGCGGGGCGGTATTATTCCTCTACCTGCTCTCTTTCGCCGTGGACACGGGCTGTCTGGCGGTCACCCCAGGCTATCTTTTTCCGCCCAACTTCTGGATCTGGACCCTGGCCACCCATGGGTTGATGGAACAGCACGTATGGGATGTAGCCATCAGCCTGACCACAGTGGTGGTGGCCGGGCGTTTGCTGGAGCCCCTCTGGGGAGCCTTGGAGCTGCTCATCTTCTTCTCAGTGGTGAATGTGTCTGTGGGGCTGCTGGGGGCCTTTGCCTACCTCCTCACCTACATGGCTTCCTTCAACTTGGTCTACCTATTCACTATCCGCATTCATGGCGCCTTGGGCTTCCTAGGTGGTGTCCTGGTGGCACTCAAGCAAACCATGGGGGACTGCGTGGTCCTGCGAGTGCCCCAGGTGCGTGTCAGTGTAGTGCCCATGCTGCTACTGGCGCTGCTGCTATTGCTGCGGCTTGCCACACTGCTCCAGAGCCCAGCGCTGGCTTCCTATGGCTTCGGGCTGCTCTCCAGTTGGGTGTATCTTCGCTTCTACCAGCGCCATAGCCGGGGCCGAGGGGACATGGCTGACCACTTTGCTTTCGCCACTTTCTTCCCTGAGATCCTCCAACCTGTGGTGGGGCTGTTGGCGAATTTAGTGCACAGCCTCCTAGTGAAGGTAAAGATATGCCAGAAGACAGTGAAGCGCTACGATGTGGGTGCCCCATCCTCTATCACCATCAGCCTCCCAGGCACAGACCCTCAAGACGCGGAGCGGAGAAGGTACTGTGAAATCTTCCAAAATCTTGTTAAGCTAATATTGGTCGAGTCACGCGCCATCTGTTGAGGTTTTTGCTGTACATAAGCTGGAGATCTAGAGTCAGGTATTGGGGTAGATTCAAAAAGAGATAAATTAAGTCTTTGGCCTTGAGGAATTCAGCATTTAGGTGTGTCGGCTTTAGGAGCTCTGTTTTATCACCCCTCAGGCCACTTAATGAGTTGAGAAATGCAGTTTCCTTTGGTGCTGTGTGAGGGGTTGATGGAGGTACACATAACCCTGGCCTTGCCTCAGAATCTCAGACTCCTAGACACTGATCCAGTGGGAGCTGGAAAACTTGCTGGTCCTTTTTCCCCTATGAGGAAGGGACAGGGAAGGAGGCTTGGGATCCTTAAAAGGTGGTCTGGGCCACTCTAATTTTCAAATTCTGAACTATGTCCTCTTCCTGGGCCTAATTCAGATACTGTGCTTCTCTGCCACGTATTTACTTTTTGAGAGGGAAGCTTGGGGTGTTACCAGATTTACCTACCCCCTAGCAGGCATGTGTCACCAAACCTAGAGGACAGACTATATGACTGATGGAGCCTGCTGACCACACCAGAGAGTGGATACTGACCTTTTCGTTATCTGTAAACCAAGCCACCTGCAGCATCAGGAGTCCTGGCTGAATTATTCACTGGATGCACTTTGGCCAAGGCAGGACAGATCTTTTTTAATTCAGCTCTTACTCTCTCTGCCAGATCTCTGGACTCATCCAAGCGGTCCCAGCTTCTTTAAGATCCACAGCTCTGTTTCCACAGCTCTGTTTCCAACATTATCCTTGAGTTTTTTGAGGCAATTACTTGAGTAGTGAAATCTAGGGCAGGCTTTGTTCCTTTGCATTTGTCAAGGCTCCTGCTTTTGCTCACCTGTGAAATGGGTTCTGTTTTTTTTTTTTTTTTTGAGACAGAGTCTCACTCTCTTGCCTGGGGCGAGTGCCCTGGCGTCAGCCTAGCTCACAGCAATCTCAAACTCCTGGGCTCAAGCAATCCTACTGTCTCAGCTTCCCGAGTAGCTGGGACTACAGGCATGTGCCACCATGCCCAGCTAATTTTTTCTATATATATTTTAGCTGTCCAATTAATTTCTTTCTATTTTTGGTAGAGATGGGGTCTCGCTCTTGCTCAGGCTGGTCTCAAACTTCTGAGCTCAGAACGATTGGCCCGCCTCGGCCTCCCAGAGTGCTAGGATTACAGGTGTGAGCCACCGCGCCTGGCCACTAGTCTCTTTTATGACTCTGAGGTCATTTTCCTTTTGGAGGTACTGGATAACCACCTACCTTACAGGGGATTATAGAGATGGGACTTACCAATATAACATATGTAAAGTTCACAGTGTGGTGTCAGATACATAATAGGCTTCAGTGATGGTTGCCTTTATTATTTGTATAATGAAGAAAAAGAGCTACATAGAATATCAGACCTGGAAGGGGTTGCATTGGCCAAATAGTCCTACACTCTCAGTTAAAAAAACTGTGTGTGTGTGTGTGTGTGTGTGTGTGTGTGTGTGTGTATGTGTGTGTGAAGACGGAGTCTCACTATGTTGCCCAGGCTGGTCTTGAACTCCTGGGCTCAACAGATCATCCTGCATCAGCCTCCCAAAGTGCTGGGATTACTGAGGTGTGAGCCAGTGCACCCAGCCAACTCTCATTTTTTATGTGGGGAAACTAATACCCAGAAATGGTGACATAAGAAATATAGTTCAGGGCCGGGCGCGGTGGCTCACGCCTGTAATCCTAGCACTCTGGGAGGCCGAGGTGGGCGGATCGTTCTGAGCTCAGGAGTTCGAGACCAGCCTGAGCAAGAGCGAGACCCTGTCTCTACCAAAAATAGAAAGAAATTA
>CAUYSK010061656.1:0-14659 GCA_963575035.1 Avahi laniger | reverse complement strand
CCCCCCCCCCCCCCCCCCCCGCTGTCCCCGCTGTTTCCTACGCCTGGGGCGCACCAGACCCTCCTTCCAAGCTCTGCCCACCGGGGTCCCCCAGAGCCTCGAGGGCTGTCAGGACACATCCCCCAGAAGCCAACATGTGACGTGTGTTCCCTGCGGAATGTCCTATCAGTTCCGCGGTGCCCAGGGGAACCATTATTGTACGCATTCACAGATTAGAGACCAAGACACAGAGTGGGGAATAACCTGCCCAAGGTCACACAGCACTCAGGGGCAGAGCCAGAATTAAAACCGGAGCCTGGACTCCCAGCCGTCATGCTGGACAGCCCAGTGGCCAAGAAGGCAATGGACCACTGGAGGCCGGCCAGGCCCCCAGAGCTGTACCACCCGCAAGTCCGCGGCTCCCCTAAGGACTAGCGCTAACTCCACACCCATGGGCGGAGGCAAGGAGACGGCTAACCTCCTGCAGGACAGAGCACGGCCCACCCACCTTCACCCTCAGAAACCTCCCTCCCTCGGCCAGTCCGGGTGCCTACGACCCGAGCGGAGGCTCTGGTGGGAGGGCTGACCCCACGGTTGTGGGCCCCTGTGCAGGCGGCTCATAAAAGTGAGGGAAATCAGCTCCGCGCTTTACGAAATGCCACAGCCCCAGTTGAAGGCCGACCACAAACCAGAAAAATATGCAAACCTCGGTGTTCGGAGCTGAGGGCACAAACAAGCACAGAGCGGCGAGCAGAGATAACGAACCAGGCAGAGACGGATGCCGGCCACTCGCGACTCACGCAGACCAGCGGCTACAGTGAAGGGCTCGCCCCAGGAGCGATCGAAACCTACAGCACAGAACTCCGAAAAGGTATTTCTCCATTGATCAAATTAGCAAGATTTTAAAATGACAGTGCGCAGTCCTGGTGTTTTGGGCTGGGGACGTGTTTGCAAATTACACCGCCCCCGTGGAGACGCTGCCCCTCACCCACCCAGCTCTGGCCCCACGGCTCCGTGATAAGAGCCGTGAGAACGTGGAGCCCAAGTGGAGCCAGGCCCCGGTGGGTGCCACGCCTGCCTGGGAGATGAGGGCGCCTGCTCCGTGTCACTGCTCACTCCCGCACGGGCCCCACCAGACGGCGTCTGCAGACAGACTCTGGGGTTTCCCTCCTGCCCTTGGCTCAGGCCCCGGGGCACAGGAGGAGCTCAGCATTGCACATGGGAAAAGGGAAGTTAACGGGTGAGCGGACGAGAGGACAGAGGACGGGCACACCCCAAAGCACCTGCCAGGTGCCCAGCCCTGGGCAGCAGCAGGGAAGGGGCCTCGGAGTTCCCCACTGATGCTGGCCCGACCCCGCTGGCCTCTTCAGCCTGCTGGGAAGAGGTCAGAGACACTGGTCTCATGAGGTCACCTGGCTCCCCCAGGACAAGGGGCCCAGGGAAAGGTAGGCTCACCTCAGACCATCCCCTTCCTCCCTCAGTCCCACACTGCACTGGACTGGCTGCTGGGCTGGGGCTCTGCCTGGCCACGGAGGGACCTGGGATGTCACCCCTCCCCCCACGCCCTCCCCACAGGACAGCAGGAGGCCAAACTTCCCGCCCTGCAGAGCCAAAGCAGCAACCTCCCGAATCGAAGTGATTCCTGCCAAGATGAGGCTCCTGGCTGGGTGTCTGGACTCAGAACGGGAGAGGCCAGGACACGTTAAACCACCTGAGACCCAGCCCCGGCCCAGGAGCTTTCTGCGACGTGGCTTTCCATGCGTTCAGGTCACCGCAAAACAGCGGGCGCCTCTCCTGTGCACCACCGACAGCCCCTGCTGGCAGGTTCCCTGCAGATAGGAGACCCAGCTGCCGAAACCCGACACCATCTCAGAGATTTCTAAGCCTGGATTCCAGAGACAGCCTAACTGCAGCTAGTTTTGAATCTACTCAATGGAATGGAACGGAGGGGAAATATAAAAACTAGCACTTCAGACCAAAATAAGTGAACGAATGAATAAACAAACACACAAGTAGCACGCGGTATCTGCAGAGCGCAAATCCAGGCTCCGCCGCCGAACCCGTCTCCACGCTCTCCCTGCACGCAGCCCGTCCCGAGCGCCGTGGCTCTGGTCTAGTGGTCAGCCCTGACCCATGGTCAGTGCCTGGCCCACCGGCAGAGCCCCCTGGTCTTCTGGAAACCGGGGTGGCCGCAAGTCTTGACAGTCACCGCGGCTGGTGCTGGCCCTGCCCTGTCCTGCTTCATCGCGGCCCCGTGGGCCCAGCGTGACCCCGTCCGGCGGCACGGAATTCCAGAGAGACGTATGGGCTTGTGAACAGGTTCTCCTTCCTGTGCCTCTCACCAAAGCCAGAACAGCCGTGCTTGGGCTTGCCCATACCCGGGAGCTGAGAGGGAGGATACACCCCTGCAGGCTCCAAATTCGATCTGACTCAGCGCAGCCCTGACCCTCCTCACAGCGGCTCTGCAGCCGCCCAGATCCACCAGTCTAAAGCACCACCCTGCCCCGGGCCAGCGCGGCTCCCCGTCCCCTGGCAGCACTGGAGTGCTGGGGACCGGACAGACCAAGCCCCAGCCGGCGTTGGCCCGGCTCCTGGAGAGATACAGCGCGTGCCGCGAAGACACACCGCGCGCCCTAAGGAAGAGCAGCTGCAGCATGTCGGGAGACACAGCCTGTGGCCCGAAGATGCAGCGGACGGTGTGAAGACACGATGTGTGCTTTGAAGAAACTGTGTGTGTCATAAAGATACACTGCATGGTGTGAAAGGCTTTTAAAAAAATCACCAACTGCTACTCACAGCATCCCCGGAAGGAAACGCTATTCCTGCCTCAGGCTAGCGGAGTGGCGGCAGGGAGGCCAGGTGACAGCCACAGTGGAGGAACAGGGCCTGCAGCCAGAGAGCCGGACACACGGCCCCTGCCGGACGGGAGGGTCCCGGTCCTGTGCCCATGCCAGTGTGGCCCCTGCCAAGGCTGCCAGGAGTCAGGGGGCTCAGAGGCCCGAGCAGCAGGGAGGAGCCTGAGCCTGGCACGGCGCTGGCCCAGACCCCAAACCTCAGGACCAGGGGCCCCCGGATTTGAGAGGCCACGGGAGCTGGCCAGGCCACGAGGCTGCAGAGGCCGTGGAGCTCGCTGGAGGTGCCTCGTTAGTAATCTCATAAACTGCCAAGCACGTATTTTAACTTTCCCCGCATCTTACCCCTCAGCCACCAGCAGCACTACGTTTGGAGAAATTCACATGTCAGGCCTGTGTCGTTTACCTCTGCCCAGCTGTGGCCTGAAATGTCCCCCGTCCAGGCTGTTCTCTGACAGGTAGCAGCTGACAGAAGCCTCCATGCGGCCAGGCCCTGGAAGCACCCGGGCGGCCAAACCTCTCCATGGGCGGGTGCGGGTCGATGCCATGGCCGGCCACTGTGGACGGAGCCCAGCCTGGAGGCCGCTGGGCAGCACTGCCCCCTCCAGCTACCCACCTGACAGCTGAGCACTGGGGGAGTCAGCGCCAGAGGACAGAGGACCCCTCGACCGACAGACCCGCCCGAGCAGGCCTCAGGAGGCGGCGGCTCCCTGGACGTCCACTCAGAAGGCTGGGCCCCACTCTGTAACCCACCACCAGCTGTGAGGTTCTGGGGAGCCCCTGGGCTTCACCTGGAACATTCCAGAGTGGAGCAGGGTCTCCATCACACACTCCACCGCCAGGCCCTGCAGGGGCTCAGAGTGCCCTGAGCAGGAGCACCCTTTGGGGGTAGACAGCACTTTCCTGAGGGTGGCGGCTACACAGCCCCCATTGGACACGCAGGGAGGCCCTGTCTCCAGGCTGCGGGCTGCAGGGTCCCTCCGGCCCAGCTCCTACAGTCTCAGCCCTGGAGCGGTTATGGGTCAGGGCCACCACACAGCGTGGGAGGAAGAGGCTGGAAGCCCCACACAGGACCCCTGTGGCTCTCACAGTGGCCCAGAGAACCACATCTTTCCAACAATCCGGATGAAGGCAGAATTAAGAGTATGTGTGCGTGCATGTGTGTTTGTGTGTGTGCATCACACATTTGTGTGTGTCCGTGTGTGCACATGTACACTAGCCTGTGCGCTTGTGTGGGCATATGCACCTGCGTGTGCACACACGTGCGCACACATTTAAGCGTGTGCCGCGTACTTACAAAGCGGAGCGGCAGCAGCTGAGAGGCCTCTCCCCTGACCGGCCCCAGCATCGCTGGGCTGAATGGGCTCAGTTACCTGTCCAGGTTTCCCCGCAGAGCACTTGCCCCCTCCTCCTTCATTTAAGGAAAACAGGAGTACCCTGAAAAACGAGTTTTGCTGAAATTCAAAACTATCTTCTAAAGGTCCTTCCGAATCCTGAAGCCTCTGCTAGGAGGGGGTGGGCCCAGGAACAGGACCACCTTCTACAAGAGGGTCCGAGAGGGTCAGATGAGAGGGTCCCTCTGACACTGTCCAGGTGCCTGTGCACCCCACGGACACCCAGCCAGCGAGGCCCAGTCCCTGCAGGCCTCCCGGGGGGGGATGGGAGGAGGGGCAGGGACCCCAGCCTCAAGCTGGCACCGCCCGGCTCTGCCCACCCCAGACAGCGGGGAGTCCTGGTGGAGAAGCGCAGGATGTGGAGGCCGAGTGTAGGGGAGGCTCGCAGGCCAGGACGCCAGCCCGGCTCCTGGCACAGCTGTGGGCGCATGGCAGACGCCCGCAAACTCGGTCCTCTTGCTCAGCCCTCACTCCCGGGGTCCATGGCCCTGTGAGCACACGTGAACCCCCAGGAGGAGAAACTGCAGGTACAGCCTCAGCTGGGGGTCCGCATGGCCGCCCCAACTTCTGATTACGGGGGAAGGCACAAAGTTCCCTTCCAGAGCATTGGGCCACGTGACCAGTCGTCACACAAAAAAGCAAAAGGCTCTTCTCAGGGGTCAAGCGCAGCACAGAGATTTTGAAAATGCATCATTTTTGGTCAGAAAAAAATGTGGAAATCAGAAAACTGGGCCTCAAGCCTTTGCTTCCCAAGAGTGATTTTTAGGGGTTTGTAGAACAGGTCAAGCCCTTGCTCAGTCAGGGTTTCACACACACTAGCTCTTCTCCAATCACTCCTAGAGGGCGGTTGTTATCCCACTTCCGGGGCCCTTGGTCCCCCGGGTTGGAGTGGAGCCCTGGGGGAGGGGCGGACGGCACTGGAGACCCCGCGGAGTCTGCTTCCGCCTGAACCTCCAGGACACAGGCAGAGCCGAATTCCATCAGCCACCGGGAAGGGGCCTGGGTCCCGCGAGCAGCTGTGGGCCAGAGGGATGAAGATGCAGCCCACACGCTTTGCCAACGGCAACTCCCTCCAAGTCTGCCTCAGCTCAAGATTCCGCCTCCCCAGAGGTCGCTGACGGGACACAGCTTTTCCCCACTCGGAGGCTAAAGTGTCACCTTTATGTCACCTCCTTGACAATGTTTTATGGCCGCACTGGGCCCCGGGTGTCTTTCCTCTGTGTGATCAGAGCGGCTTCGGGCCGGCAAACCCCTGCAGCCCTGCCCGGCCGTGGGCACTGTGGTCCCAGCAGCAGGGGACAGCTCCCCGCAGCCATGATTAACGGCCGGAGTGACCCTGGGCAGCAAGCGACCACGTGACCACAGCCTGCGCTCCCACAGGCTGGAATGTTTCACCCCTGCAGTTACAAATGGGGAATTATCTCTGCTCAACAAACAGGTGTTTTTCAGCAGATCCACTTACAAGGCCGCTACTTTCTAAAAAGGTCTGTTCTGCTGCTTAACCTGGTGACTAAGCCGATGGAAAACAATGAAGCAAGTTATTACAGCATGTGCGTCTCTGCCGCCAGTGACCTCCTCCCACATCTGCCCTTCCTCCTCCTGTGGCCAGGGGCTTCCTCCAGCCGGACGGGCTGCTCCTGGGACACGGGCTGTATTCCCACCTGTGACAAAACACCCAGAGCTTGCGGGGCAGGGGCTCCCCTGGGGTCTGCACCCCTCGGACCCCTCCCCGGGCCTTTGTTGGGAGGACTCGCCAGCCGCGTGGTTGGGAGCCGGTCCCCAAGTTGGTGGCAGAGGAAGTTTCGAAGCGGGGCCCGGGAAGCTCCTGCGAGCAGCCCGCGGTCCACGCGAAAGCAGCGGGCTGCGAAGCGTCGGTTCACGGTCCGAGCATTGTTCGGGCAGCCGCGCCCGGCATCAAAGGGACCGCGCAACCCGACACCGCTGCGGGACCGAGGCCCGGGCGGCGGCGCACAAAGGCGGGACGCGGCCGGGAGCCCGGCCCTGGGGAAACCTGCACGGTTGTGTCTCAACAGGTTGGAAACCCTCAGATGACGCCACGCACCTCGCGGTCCTCCCGGGACCTGCCGGACTCCGCCCACGGTCACTCCCGGGGACCCGGGGCGCCACCCGCTGAAGCCGCTCAGGCGCTGGCAGGGACAAGGGCAGTGACGGCGACACAGGCCCGGTGGGCCGACGGCTAATGTCTCGGTGTCTCCGGAGAAGCCACGACCACGGCAGCAGCTCCAACCCCTTGCTGACCGCTGGCCCGCAGCGCGCACTAAAGTCCCCCCGGGCCGCTGAAGTTTGGTCACCTCGTGAGGGACTCCGGACGCGACAACTCGCACCCCCTCCGGGCCCAGCCCGCACCCTGATCCCGCGGCGCGGAGGTGGCGCGAACCCCCGCGGCCGGAGAATGAATGGCCGGCCCAGCTCCGGCTGCCGCCCGCCGGCGCCCTGCGCGGGGTCCCCGCGCCACCGCCGCCTCCGGGGCCGAAGCCGAGAGCCGCGGGGCGAGGGAGCCGCCGCCGCCGCCGCCCGGGACCCACCAGCCGCGCACAGACGATCGTCCGCGTCCCCGCCGCGTCCTACCTGGCTCCGCGGAGGCCGGGACCCCGAGCAGCAGGATGAGGGACGCGAGCACATCCAGGAGGCGCCGCCGCTGCGGCCGCAGCCAGGGCCACCTGCGTGCGACAAGCCACAGGTTAGGACTCGGTGCGCGCCCCCCGCCCGCCCGTGCGAACCTGCCGCCCGCCCGAGGGCCCCACCTCGGCGCCATGCTTCGCGGCCCGGGCCGTCTGCGCCGCGGATGCTGCGCCCTCCGCCGCGGTGCGCCCGCTGGGCTCGCTGCGCTCAGGCCGCCGGGGCGGGCAAGGGGCGGGCGGGGGGCGGGCAAGGGCCGGGCAGGGGCGGGGAGAGGGGCCGGGCCGGCGGAGGGCGGGGCGATGGGCACAAGTCGGGCCGGGCCAGGGGACAGGCTGGGACGAGGCGACCCACCTGCGGCGCAAGGAAGGGGGCGGCCGGGGAACCTGCAGCGGGGCGGACAGGGCCCGGCTGCGCCCCGGGTGCCAGTGCCCTGCGTCCCCAGCGCGCGTGGCCCGCCGCGCTCGGCCCAGAGGGCGCTGCCTCCCGCCGCTGCTGAGGCGGCACGTGGGTCCGGGTCCGGGACTCAGGCCTGGGCAAGGTCCGGGCCACTCAGCGTGTAGGCACCCCCCCACGGAGGGACGCGTCCTCAAGCCCTCAGTCCGGCGAGGCAGTGGGAAGGCGCGCGGTGGAACAAAGACTCCCCGCCAGGGGAAGGGGACGGGGACAGGGGACCCTGGAGGAAGTCGGCTCTTCCTGGACCGCCTCCCCGCCTCCAGGGCTCTGGGGTGCAGACAGTAGCCTCCCCAGCCGCGCCCACCTTGGGCCCTGCACTCCCGGCGCCCCTGCAGGGTCCCGCACCGCTTCAGAGGGATGGGAGGCGCCTGCCCTCGGGTTCTGGGAGGGGCGGTGAGGAGGATGGCTCTGCCCCCCCAGGACCTCCTGCCCCCCAGGACCTCCTGTCCCTATGACCTCCTGTCCCCCCAGGACCTCCTGCCCCCCCAGGACTTTTGCACCCCAGGACCTCTGCCTCCGTAGGACCTCCTGTCCCCAGGACCTGGCACAGGAGGGTCCCCCCACCAGGCCCCACTGCCTCTCGCTACAGCCTCCCTTCTCTTCCTTCCTCCCTGTTTACCTCTTCCTTCCCAGAAGACCGGGTTCCATTTCCTGGGGACCAGCACCCCTGAGCCCTCAGCTGACCGCAGGCCCTGGGCTCTGTTCTCCAGGCAGCAATGCAGGGGGTCTCCCTGCTCTGCCCCTCCTGCACCCAGAGAGCCCTCACATCAACACCTCCCAGACCTGGTCTCCCCCAGTTTGCGGAAAGCAGGAGCCCCAGAGCCATTGCCTTGGCTTGGTGACCTCCTCCTAAACCTCTGGGTTCCTCCCTGGCCCCATCCCCACTGTCCCTATCTGGCCAGGGCTCATCTCCCACCTGGACCCCAGAGCAGATGGACTCCAGCTACCTGGCCTCCCCACACATCTCCCACAGACTGCCTGCAGCCATCCGGAGACACTCCCTGGGGCACCCAAGACGTCACACTTCTCCCAGCCCGGACACCTTGTCCCTGGCCTGGCCCAAGCCCAGGGCCTCCACACTGACTCCACGGCCTCAGCCCACACACCCAGCCCACGTCTCTCTCAAATCTGCTGCTCCTGGGCCCAACCTGACGACTGCCCTCCGTACCTCACTGCCCAGGGCCTGCTTGGGATTCTAATCTGCCCGCAACACCTCTGACTTCAGAGGCCCGGTCCTGCCCTGGACCTCAGCCCCATCTGGCCCATGCAGCTGGCCGACAGCCCACCGCCATCTGCCGTCAAGCCTGGAGTCCTCCTCCCGGCAATAGGCACTCGTGGTCCACGGTGAGGAAGGACATCAATTTAGAAGACTGTGACCCACATTTTTTAAAAATAGAAGGGATGCAAGAGCACAGCAGAGAGCAGGAGTGATCACGGTACCCTCTTGCAGAGTTCTTGTTGCACACGTGAGTGTCAGTGTCCAGCGGTATTTGTGCTGGGGACGGGTGTCTGTGTGTCTGTGTGTCGTGTGTGTTTCTGTGACTACGTACAGTGTGTGCATGCATGTGTGGGTGTGCGGGGCTGTGTTCACATGTGTGTGGTGGCATGTTCTGGGTGCCGGCAGCGACTGTCTGTAGGGCAGCCTGTCTGGCTGAGGGCTCCGAAGCCCGGGCTCTTTCCTCTCTTCCGTCTCCCTCCAGGCCCTGCTCACACCCGGCTCAGCCCAGCTCCTCAGTTCCGTCAGGACCGGCCAGGAAGCAGGTGCAGGCGCAGGTGCGGCTGAGGCAGGCCCTGGGCTGTCTGCGCTCCCAGGAGGCGTGGCTGGGACGGTGGGGACAGGGCCTGGAGTGTCACCTCCCTCCTTTCCCCTGCTGGGGGCCCCAGGGCTGGGGCGAGCCCACCTTTGCAAACTGTGGGGTGCTGTTAACAGCAAGAGTAACAGATGAAGCTCTTGGCTGTGAAACACGAGTGAATGCTCCACGTATAGCTGAGCTCAACGTAAAAACCACTCTGCACCAATTTTTTCACTGGGTGTCTTGTCATAGCGTCACTGCTGTGTCTCCACAGTCCCCCGGCATTTGCAGCTTTTCCTATTAGAGTTTCCTTGTTTCTTTTATATGCACAAGTGATACGTGATCACTCCAGGAAAAACCCGTAAAACACAGATAGGCACATGGAAAGCCAAGACCCGAATCTCCCTGGGTTAACGTGCTGTGTGTCCTCTGCCTCCTTCCCCACGGACCCCGCAGGGGCTGGGCAGCAGCTCTGGGAGGGGCACAAACCAACTCTCTCCAAAGACGCAGACATGCCAGCCGTGCCCAGCGCTGCCGTGGGCAAGGGGCCTTGGAGCGGCAGGTCCGTGGGCTGTGGAGAGCAGCAGGGGAGAGGCCCAGGGAGGAGAGAGCATCCAGGACCATCCACGGCTCAAGCAAAGGCCCTGGAGTGGAAAGGCTGGGGCCCTACGGGTTTCCAGCACGGCAGCGGACCCTCCAGTCCAGGGCCTGCACTGCTGGCATCTGTCTGTCTTACTTTGTGGGGAGGCAGGTCGCAGCAGGGATGGTGGTTTTTACAGGGGGCGGGGGAGAGACGCCGACAGGGAAGGGGCCCCATCTGGGCTCAGGGAGCCAGGCCGGGCCGGGGCTTGGAGAAGGCAGGAGCCCAGGCCACGGCCACAGCTGGCCCTCAGGACCCACTGAGGGGCCTGGGAATGGTTCCACCGCCTGGGGGTCTGGACGCCTCCCCCACTGAGCCCACCCGACCTGCAGCCCCCACGCCCGCCCTGAGGGGCTTAGACATGCAGGTCACTCTGGTGGCGTCACCCCTCCTCGGGGGCCCTTCAGGCCGAGATGGAGGGGTGTGCCCCAGCCCCGCAGGAGCGAACCTTCTCCCTGCGTCCAGGGAGGCCCCCGGAGCTTGCGCGCGCTGCAGAGTAACTTCGCGCTGGGAGAGGAAGGAAAGCAGCGTGTGGCGCAGCAGGCCGGGAAAGCACGACCGTGTATCCGAAAATCTCGTTTTCTGCCACCGCACACACTTGAGTTCTCAGGGCGGAACCACTCAGCCCACCCCGCGTCTCAGGTGCCACGGCCCCTGCACTCCGGCCTCTGGGTCCCCACCTGCCCTCCCCCCGTCCCTGGGCGCCAAGGCCCCACCTTGTTCCTCCGCAGCACCCATCCACTGGGACGTCACCGTGGACTCATGTTCACGCTGTGGCCTGAGCCCGGGAGATCCGTCTCCCAGGCCGGGGCGCATGGCCGTGGCCCAGGCTCAGTAGACCCTGTCTCGGAGACACGGGCGAGGCCGCTGCACTTCCCTCCCCGCTGGCTCCCCGGGACAGTGGCCTCAGACCGGGGAGCCCTGCGCACGGGGTGGGCGCCTGGTGGATGAAGCAGGTCGTTTGCAGCAGGATGTGCCATGGATTTGCAAATAGCAGGTGAGCAAGGGGACCTCCACAAAAGGAATGTTACACCCCGTGAAGCACTCTTCGCTAAATAAAAATGTTTGTGTGGAAAAAGCCTCGTCCGACGCCACGCACGCCACACGGCCCCGTGATCTGGAGCACTCGTGTCAGGGTGCTGCGGACCCATTCAGCCCTCCTGCCTCCCTCCAGCCCGGCTGCCGTCCCCAGGCACAGTGGCCCCTGCACAGCCCCCGTTTCCTTCCCACACGCGTCACACCGTGGCCTCGTTCAGACACCTCCCGGCACAGCACTGACCTCATGCGGCTGGGCCCCTGCCCGGTGTGGGGTGCACCGTCGCTGTGGCTGTACGGCCCCGCGCCCCACGCACTGCACACACTGCACGCACCATACACTACACACACTGCACACACCACGCACTGCACACACTGCACACACCACATACTGCACACACCACACCACACGCTACACACACTGCACACACCACACACTACCCACACTGCACACACCACGCCACACACCACACGCTACACACACTGCACACACTACGCACACTGCACACACCACACACTGCACACACCACACACTACACACACTGCACACACCACACACTACACACACTGCACACACCACATACTGCACACACCACACGCTACACACACTGCACACACCACATACTGCACACACTGCACACCACACACTACACACACACCACACACTGCACACACCACATACTGCACACACTGCACACCACACACCACACGCTACACACACTGCACACACCACACACTACACACACCACACCACACACTACACACACTGCACACACCACACACTGCACACACCACATACTGCACACACCACATACTGCACACACACCACACACCACACGCTACACACACTGCACACACCACACACTGCACACACCACATACTGCACACACACCACACACCACACGCTACACACACTGCACACACTACACACTGCACACACCACACACTACACACACACCACATACTGCACACACCACACACTGCACACACCACACACCGCACACACTACACACTGCATGCCACACACTACACACACACCACACACACTACATACACTACACACTACACACCACATGCTACACACCACACACACTACACACACTGCACACACTGCACACCACACACCATACGCTACACACACACCACACATACTGCACACACTGCACACACCACACACTGCACACCACACGCTACACACCGCACACGCTACACACACTGCACACACCACACACTGCACACACCACACACACACTGCACGCTACACACCACACGCTACATACCGCACACACTACACACACTGCACACACCGCACACGCTACACACACTGCACACACCACACACCACGCACACACCACACACACTCGAGCTCGGGCTAGAAACCTTCCAGCCACGCCCAGGCTGCGACCCCTCACCAGGCTAGCGAGGCCTTTGCGCCCTGCTCCCGGCCCACAGGCTGGCGCTGTCCCCTTCCACTGGCATTGCGCTCTGCCTGCCTGGCCTCAGAGCCACCGACTGTCGACTGTCCAGTCCAGGCCACAGCCCAGCCTCCCACCACATCGCACCGGTTCATGTCTCTCCACCTCGGATTCTGGCTACGGCCTCCCCACCGCCCTCTGAGGGACGCAGGCCCCCGAGAGAGGGCATCTCCACATGGCCACGGCTGTCTTCCGGCATGCCGACCACACTTGGCACCGGGCACGTGCTCAGTACACATTTTGAGAAGGAATAAACTAATGCAGGGACAAGCGTGGACACGTCAGGGCCGAGGCAAGAGACCCAAAGTGTCCCCTCAGCTGCCACACTGCGCGCGTAGCCTCGGGCAGCACAGTGTGTCACCACCCCCACCCTGCGCCTCCCCGGCTCCCGCCTTCGAGCTACCTGAACGTCCCCCCCCCCGCCACACCCTCCGCCCACGCGAGCTGTTGCAGGCACGCGGTGACACACCATGACCCCACGTAGAAGCTCCGCGCATTGCCACAGAGCCACGTCCCACCGACCCGCCCGGCTCTGCTCCTGCCGGGTCCGAGCCGCAGCAGCCTCTGCCTGGTGTCCTTCCACCAGGCTTCGCAAGTGTGTCTCACAGATACTGGTTTCTCTAGAAATGTAGTGTTGCGTGAAATTTTAAAAACAGAACATACATGAGATAATACTCGTGGTTTTAAAACTTGCTTTTTAAACTCGGTACGTGTTCTAGCTCTTTCCACGGCAGTATATATAAATTTGTTTCAATCACTGATATGGAAGTAGCATACTGTACTCAGTGATCACACCACTAATGAGACCTGTGTTGTTTTCAATTCTTTGCTTAAAATAACGTCCTGCCTTGGAAAGAAATGGAATGAGGATATTAATGGCAACGGCAGGGAAAGAACTGAAGAGGGGCCTGACGCGCTCGCCGGTAAACTTGACCTGGCCAAGGATAGAATCGGCGAATTTGGAAATAGCTCTAAAGAAACTACCAAAATTAAAACACAAAGAGAAAAAAGAATGGGAAAAATAAAGTTGTGCTTCCAAGAGACTGTAAGACAATATCGAACAGTCTAACATACGTATAACTGGAGTCGTGGAACACGCAGAGAGAGAGGCCACGGGAATAAACAGCGGTCGAGAGTTTTCCCAGATTAACAGCAGGCACCGAACGCGGACCAAAGAAGCTCGGAGAATGTCTATCAGGACAAATGCCAAAAAAGTAAAATAAACAAAACAGAAGCAAGCGATGCATGTTGCATTCACACTGCTAGAGAAATCCACGGAGACATCTCAGAGGCAAGGGGGGCGTCACGTGGAGAAACGCAGGACCGCAGCAGAATCGCCCTCGGAGACCGCGTGAGTTAGACGGGAGGGGGGCGGCGTCTCTGTGGGACTGAAAGAAAAAGGTGTTTGTTCAGGATTCTCCACCAGCGAAACTGTCTTTTAAAAATGAACAATAAAGGCGACCTTCGACAAACACACACTGGGACTTGTGCTGACGGGCCTGCTCCGCGAGGAAGACTCCGTGAGGTTCGCGAGGCAGAAAGAACACGCCGACTTCTTCACGAAGAAACTAAGCACACTGGAGAGGGAAGACACGAAGACACAGCGAAATCGTCGTTTGTTATGTTTAATTCCTGCAAATGACCACGACTAAGAGAAAAACAGCGGCGTTGTCCTGTGTGGAGAGCATGCTTAAAAGTGGAATGCGTGGGAATGAAATCTCCAGGATGGGAGGGAGAGACTGGGGGTCCTCCCGTGAGGCCCCCACACCCGGTGCCGCGGTGTCGCGATGCAGGTGGCCGTGGCTGAGTGCAGACGGGGGCGGGGGGCAGGTCCTGGGGCAGCCGGCAGCATTCCCTAAAAGGAGGTCTAAGGAGTAGGACAAGAGGTCACAGAACGGAACGATAAATAATGCTTATTAACCAAGAGCAGGCAGGAAGAAGAGTAAAAGAGAAACAAAAAGACAGATGTAAAAATAGAAAACACTTAGTGCAATGGTAGATTTTAATCCACTTTTATCAATAATCACATTAAATGTGAACGGTCTGGCCATACCAACCCAAAGACAGATCGTCAGATTGGATTTTTTTAAAAAGCAAGATCCGACTCTATTATGCCCACAGGAAATCCGCCTTAAACCTAAAGACATGTATGGACTCAGGCTAAGGATGAGAAAAAGATACACGGTTTTGGCCGGGCACGGTGGTTCACACCTGTAATCCTGGCACTCTGGGAGGCCAAGGCGGGCGGATCGTTTGAGCTCAGGAGTTCGAGATCAGCCTAAGCAAGAGCGAGACCCCGTCTCTACCAAAAATAGAAAGAAATTAATTGGACAGCTAAAAATATATAGAAAAAATTAGCCGGGCATGGTGGCGCATGACTGTAGTCCCAGCTACT
>CAUYSK010061655.1:0-27768 GCA_963575035.1 Avahi laniger | reverse complement strand
TTTTAGCACCTCTTCTTGATTATTGCTGAATCATGGGATTTATTTATACTATTATATCCTATTTATGGCAATTGACACTGGTTTTCCACTTCCTGGAGTGAAATGACGTTTCCTGTTTAAATAAATGTGTTGAACGTTTTTAAAAAAAAAAAAAAATATTGCGATACAGCCACTTATATTTGGGTATAACATACACCTTTCTTCATGACATCTGACATGCTTTCCCAAAAGTTCTCATTTGAGGTTTTATTCCTTTAAAGATTTTTGGCTAAATTGATTCTTGAGGTGGTGGTAGTTTATACAATGATGAGACTTGACCAACTCAAGGAAGGGGTGCACTCTGAAAGCTCTAAGTTTCTTTATGAATTACCATATCAAAGGCAAACCAAACTGATGTCATGTCTTGATAAATCAAAGAGTCACTCCTGGGCTTATGTGGGTACATTGAGCAACAATTTGTTACCTTCTGTTAGGAACCTGGCCTCACAGCAGGAGGGGAGCGGTGGGTGAGCAAGGGAAGCTTCATCTGTATTTACAGCTGCTCCCCATTGCTTACATTACCACATAAGCTTCGCGTCCTGTCAGATCACCGGTGGCATTAGATTCTCTCAGGAGCATGAACCCTACTGTAAACTGCACATACAAGGGATCTAGGTTATGTGCTCATTATGAGAACTTAATGCCTGATGATCTGAGGTGGAGCTGAGATGGTGATGCTAGTGCTGGAGAGCAGCTGCAAATACAGATTATCATTAGCAGAGAGGTTTGACTGCACAATAAATGTAACACACTTGAATCATATGGAAACCACCCCCCAACCGGTCTATGGAAAAATTGTCTTCCATGAAATGGGTCCCTAGTGCCAAAAAGGTTGGGGACTGCTGTTCTAATGTCTGAGCAACTCATAGCACTTCACGGATAAAAGATCTGAGCCCTTTTATAACTCCCACCAGTGGGAATAGGAACAATGCGAATAGCCACCCTGCCAAATAAACTCAACCTGAAAACTGGAAGTCATCACCAGTGCAAATTTAGAAACACAAAGTATTTTATCTATAATCTATAATTATAAAATTAATTATAACAATTAATTTTATGAAGTCATTTAAATAGAGGTATTTTAAACACATACTACCTAGGCATCAGTTTACCAAAAAAGTGAATAAAACCTTGCTAAATGAACAGGAACTTGGTATATGGAAAGTATCTGCTATATAGGATTTTTCATTTCTACATGTGTGTCCTAACCAGCCTTGTTTAAATTTAGATTAGCTGCTCTTCCCCAAGGGGATTCTTCCACTTCTTGGTCCAGTAAACTGCATCAGTTTCTGCTCTTAGAATAGCATTACATTTTGTAACCTCATGTAGAAAGAACACAGTGAGCTAGAACTAGCTCTGTTTTTTTTTCTTTCTCTGAAGGTAATCATAAAACCTTTAAGTTTAGACCACATTTAAAATCAGTTTAAGACTTGTATATGAGATTGACATTTATAGGAGATAAATCTGAACTCTGTGTCTCCAGACCTCAAATTGTATTTTGACATTAAATATCACCTTTCCATCCAGTACTATGAATTGCAGTGCTGGATTAGGTTTGGTGATATGTATTATTTGTGCTCTCCTTTACTATTTTTGTCAGCAACCCCCTTGAGGAGGACGAAGTGGAGAACTTGGAGTCAATACCCTAGACTCCAACAGTGATGTTATGTGAAACAAAACTTGGTGAATTTCATTGGTAAATTAAGAAAACTTGGACACATACATTAAGGATATCATCAACTGAAATTCTTAGGGAAATAAGATGTAATAAAAATAAATTTTCTAGTAACTTAAGGCTAACTAGTCTCCCCTCCTTTAAAAAAAAAATTCTGTTGAAAATCTGCCTAAAATGTCTGAATATGCTTTCTAGACTTACTTCAGTAAGACTTATTGAATCTTACTTTGCTGAGGACCTTATGAAACTTTGGGGAAGTCATCCTTATATCCCATATGCACATTTTATCATCCTACCTATGTTGCTTTATGGTGCTCACTTACCTATGCACTAGGTATTTATCTTTGCTCATCTCTTTAGACAGTGAGCTTCTTGGGGGTAAGGGCCAAATCACTCTTGTTCAAAGTTATACCTCCAGCATGTGGCACAGTGCTCAGTATATAGAAGATATGTTAGACTGGGTCCTCTGAGATACAAGTGCAAATTGGATTAGCATCTAATCCAATAAGGAATTAGATGTGCACGGGATTTATTGGGAAAAACACTTACGGAAGGAAAATGAGGAGGGTGGAAGAGGCATCAAACCATAGTACAGATTGGACCCCTGTGGAGGAGAAATGAAAGAAAGGAAGGATGAGTAGGAAGAATCCTAGACTACAGTGCAGTTTTAAGAAAGTTTTGGAGGTCGATGAGGAGTCCTCAAGCCAAAGTCCCCTGTGAGCAAAGTCCTGTGTCACAGGACTTAGTATCTTTGCTATGCTCAGTCATTGGCTGGGAGCAGTCCATAGGGACTGTGGCCTAGGCACAAAATGGTGGTGAATTCAGAGGGCAGCAGTTGGGACCATTAGTCAATTATACTTCCCCACAGTAGGAGATCTGAGATGCACATTTTCATGGTCACCATGGACAACACTCAACAAATGCTTATTGAAGAGAGAGTTTGAGTAACAGGAGTTGCAGGAAGGAAGGAGATTGGACTTCATATTAATTGAGCCCTAATATTTACTAATATTGGTAGAGGATATAAAATCATAAAATTCTCCCTCACTTTCCACACCTCTCCTTAAATGTTACCTTATGAAAGAAGCCTTCCCTCACTACCCTATGTAAAATAGAATAGTCCCTGCAACCACCACATTCCATATCTCCCTTACTTTGCTTTTTCAAAATTAAAAAATCAACAGCTTTATCAAAGTGTAGTTAATACATAATAAACTGTACATGTTTTAAGGTACAATTTGATAATTTTGACATATGTATGCACTCATGGAACCATCGCCACCATCAAAATAATGAACATATCCATCACTCCTCAGAGTTTCCTCACTACCCTTTCTATACCTTTCCTCCGTCATCTCCCTGGCCTTCATCTCCCCTAACGACCATGAAACTGTTTTCTGTCGCTATAGATTAGTTTCCATTTTCTAGACATATAAATAGAACCATAGAGTATGCACTTTTTTTGATCTGGCTTCTTTCACTTAGCATAACATTTTTGACGTTCAGCCATTTGGTAGCATGTATCAATAGTTCATTACTTTTTATGGCTAAATAGAATTCCAATGTATGGATACACAGTTTGTTTTTCCTTTCTTTCTTTGTTTTATTTTCTCTATGGTACTTATCACCACTTGACATTACATTTATGCTTTTTTTTGTTGTCTCCCAGAATGTAAGCTCCATGAGGGCAGGGACTATGCTTTATATACTTTTAAAAAATACTTTATATACCACAGTGCTTGGCATATATTAGGCACCAAATAAATGTTTATTGAATGACTTGCATCTTGCTTCAGATCTTTGGTTAAAACTATGACAATAACAACATAGCTTTGATATGATATTGATGTTTTTGATCATTTATCCAGAAAAGCAACATTGAGTTGGCCAGACATACATTTCATTTGGAAATCATAACTGGAATTTTGAAAATTGTTTCTTGGTTATCTTTTCATTCATAAATTATAATCATAAAAAATTGATTAGAGGAGTTAAGATTGATCTTTTAACAGAAAAATTAAATATTGGTGTTCAATGATGTGTATTTGGTGCTATAAATTAGTTTATGCAGAATTTATGAGTCAAACCTAGGCAATTAATTCTGATGGTTATTCAAAAAGAATCGGTCTTAAGGACAATTGTGAAGAAGCAAGGATTAGTTAAGATAAATGCTAATTTTGAGTAATGAAGATTTTACTGTATTTTACAAGATACATATTGTTTTGCTGTTTGCCTTATGTGTGTGTGTATGTGTGTGAGAGAGAGAGAGACATTCTGCTTACTGAAACATGAAAACCTTGTTTGTTTCAGGATCAGATTTGCAAGTATGTCTCCCCAAGGGCCCAACATGCTGCTCAAGAAAAATGGAAGAAAAATACCAACTAACAGCACGATTGAACATGGAACAACTGCTCCAGTCTGCAAGTATGGAGCTCAAGTTCTTAATTATTCAGAATGCTGCGGTTTTCCAAGGTGAGTTCTGGGGATCATTTTAGACGTGCTGCTCAATGGCATCATTATTTCGGTGCTAGGCTTTCAAATGCTAAATATAATTTATAAATTATTATTCCAGCATTAGTGCTTGATATAAAAAACCTCCCAGTGAGAGATTCTCGTTAAAGAAAAACAGTTTTTAGAGGAGCTTCATTTCAGTTTTTGGAAAGGTGGGTATTGTCAAAAATCATTGTCCAAGGACATTCTGTTTACCTGTATGTAAAGGCTATAAATCTCTGTAGAAAGAATAAATAATACTTTCAGCTAGTCCATTAAGACTTGTTTGAAAAATGAAAAAGGTTTCCTTAAATACTGAGCCCAGTTTTCTCCAGGAGTGAGTTAGATACCTGTGGAACACACATAAACTCCTTCTGACCACTAGGACCATTTGGATATAAAAGGGAGACACTGGCTTGTTGGCCTGGTATTTTCCCATTTGTGTGCGTGGTTACCTTTCCTCTCCTTGTGAATCTCAATTCTTACCATGCCTGTGTATGACTATGAAAGAAGCCATTGAGGCATTGTCTGAATGGGTAAGAAATTACATTTCTCCTTGCTAATTTATAGGATTATAAGAGCAGGATGAGGAGTACCTTTCTCAATTCAAAGACCCAGCTAGCAAGATGATGATGGTGGTGGTAGTGGTAGTGGTAGTGATGATAGCAAACACTTATATAGCTCTATGTACTAGGCTCTCTTTTCAGTGCTTTACATGTTTTAATTCATTTAATTATCACACTATACCTATGAGTAGGTATTAGTATCCCCATTTTATAGATGAAAACCTAAGTAATTGTTAAATAACTTGCCCAAGGCCACAAAACTAATAAATAAATGGTGAAGGCAGGATTCGAACCCAGGAAGCCTGGCTTTTAGAGTCTATACTTTTCACTACCTTAGTGGGCTGCCTCCTGTCAGTGGGAAAATTAATTATGGATATTGAGGCTTCCTTCTATCCCTCCTGAAACAGACAGAATCAGTGGCCTTTTCTCACCCCAAAAAGAGAGGATTGGTGTCAGATAGAAAAATAACACTTCTGACTACTTGACATTGTAAAGCTTTAGATTTATGGCACCTTTATAAGAATTAACCTCTTTGAATTGCAAGGTGGGTTGATTATAGCTTATTTTGTGTATTATAATGAAATTCTTAAAATTAGTTAAGAAAATTATTCAAATTAGCTAATAAAGCATACATTCACAACAGTTTCTTGGGTCAAAGCCTCAGGGGATGTAGGTTGATTATATGAAGTATAATATATAAGCTTGAAGTATTTGTTAACCTATTTATGCAGTCAGACTCTTGTGAAGAGTTTGTTGAGACTAACGATTTGGTGATAGAATGAATAATTTAGGCTGATTTTAAAAATACATGTACCATTCATGTACTTCTTAGACTGGTTTTGGAGTTGATCTGCTGGATCAAAGTGGAGTGATAAGAAGGGATGTGACATGAGAATTGGGTTGAAGCAGAGAGCTGAATCTTACTCTTTGGGGCATTAAGGTGCTCCTTTAGGATGGAGTATTAATGATTTGTTTAATTCCCAGAATAACCAAGTTCACAGATGTTACCTTACAACCATTGCCTGGCTGGAGGAGGGTGGTAGAGTGATCCCAGTGATGTGCTTACATGCAGATTAGAAGATGTGGCTGTCCATCTGAGAGCCCTGGGAATCAACATTTATATCTCTGTCCAGTCCTGTACTTTGCATACTGTGTTTTCTAGGTGTGGAATAACAGGATATTAAGAGAGAAAAAAAGTTCTGGCAATACTTTGATCGGATTAGCTTCCAGATATGGCTGCTGTAGCATGGAGGCTGAACACTAGTTCTGTGAACAGAGGATGGAAAGTGGAAGCAGCACCTACTAGTTTCTCTCTCTCTCTCTCTCTCACACACACACACACACAAATTTAATTTCTTTCTCAAACTTTGGGGATGGGAAGAAGGACAACCCTAGCAAAGGAACATGGAGACAACTAAATGGTGTCTGAGCTTGTTGTTGCTGGTGCCCTCTGCCTTGTCACCATATACACTCATTCTTTATTTTGTTTCGCTCCCTTTTCTCACTCTTTTCCTGCCTCACTTTTAGAAAAAATAAACTCCATAAGAAAAAATAAACCATGGTCCCAGACCTCAAGGCACTTATACCATGCTTGGGGAGACATTGCTCCCAAATCCTTTCAGTAGCAAACATTTGGAGAGACAAGGCTTAAAACCAGCGACCACTACAAGATGATGTATTATTAGTTGCTAAGAAAAAGAGAGCATCCACTTTGTTTTTTCTTATAATTATTTATTATTCCAATGAATTGAAATTGGAATTGAAATTGAAATTCCAATGAATTGAAAACACAATTGTGTTTTTCCCTAAAATACATCCCCTCCCCAAGATTCTGATAGACCAAATTAGTAAGAAAATCTCTTCAATACTTTGTTCGTATGAAATTCGATGTGGCAGCTTTTGTGAGCTATTTTCTCCACCACGTGCAGTTGAGGAAAGCTCATCTTGATCTTGGCCTAGATCCATAGTCTCTTTAGGATTCCTTCACTAGTCCACATTGGGGGTATTTAAGCAGTGAGTGCTTTCTGCAAATATGTGCACAGTTCTACAAGCAATCCTTACTGTCTCGATTTGGATTTTATGTCTTAGTTTGCAGGAAGCCTTTGCCCTCAAAAATAAGCCTGGGGCCCTTTGCTACAGTGGTTGGAGTGTTCTATTGCTAATGTTGTTTTGATAATGATTGAAGCATTAAAAAAGTTGTTCTTTATTTTCAATCTCTGCATTGCCTCGTTTCCCAAATTTAATTTACTTAGATGTGCTTAGTAAAATGGGGCAGCACAATCGTTTTTTGTTTCTGCTTAATTAATTCTTTTTGAAAAACTGCACTAAAAGTAGGTTTTCCTTCCTCTTTCTCCTTTTCTTCTCCCCACCTTATAATAATTATGATGATAATATTAATAGTGAAGATTTATTAAGTGCCTACTATACAATGCTTATGTTTACATATTATCTCATTTAATTTTCCCAGCAGCACTGTGAGGTCTGTATCTCCATTTTACAGATGAGGAAACTCATTGTTGCCACAGCTTCTTTAGAGCCATCATGTGACATGGCTTTCCTGGTTCTTGGTGTACTAGATATAAAACAAAATTAAGAAGTTGTAGGATTTGTGGTCCTTGTGAGGAAAAATGGGATAGAATTTTGAAGTTTTCATCATATCTCCACTACCACTACACCTTCAAGCCTTGAGTTCTGTTTTCTTTGCAGAATTTCATTATGACTTTCCTTGTAATATCAGGAAATATTTGGGGTGAGTCCAGGTCTTCTCTGTATGTTAGATGATTCTAGTCTTCCCCCAGGTGCCACTGACATTGAGTGGGAACAGACTTCTCAGTGCAGCAATACTTTGCTTTTTCTGGAAGTTGCCTATCCTACAATTTGAACAGAAAGGAAAGGGAAAATAGTGGTTAAGCAGAAAACATCTCTGCACACCTAAACCTTCACAGAGCTCCTGCTTGTATAGTTAGATACAGACTCGTTTGAGAGTTCTTTGGGTCCTTGCTTCGAGCCTACCACTGTTCTAAATTTATGTACCATCTTTACAAGCTTGATTTTCTGGCTTTCTAGTCAGTAGTAGATACGCAGTTAAGTAGAAGGGTTGTGGAAGACTGCTAAGGGAAGGTACATATATGAGCAGCAAGAAGTTAGAATTGACAGTAAGGGTGGAGGACCTAAATGTAGACTTAAGATCTCACTAGATGTGGCAGTTTGGGGCATCTAATAGAGGGGTATATCCATACATGCCTCAGTAGCCTACTATATTATAGTAAGTCCCATAATTCATGTTCATAATGACAGTTGCAAGTCAGTAAGGAAAGATCAAATTATGCTCACTGTCCTATTCTTAATATTTCCATTTTAAATGGCTAAAAAGGATTTCTTGGTGCTTAAGAGCAATGGAAGAAACATTAGACTTGGAGTCAGAAAATCTAAGTTTGAATTCTAGATCTGCATTTATGAGCTTTATTATTTGGGGCAGCTATTTAGACTCTAATAGCCTCAGTTTTCTTGTCTGTAAAATTGGGATAAAAATTAAAGTCCTGCTTATCTCATAAAGTAGAGATAGTGTATGTGAAAGTGTCTTGAAAACCGTAAAACACTCTATGCATGTATTATCTGGACAGCTCACTATTTCAGCCCAGGTGGTGTCAAATAAATGATAGATTATTGTTACAGACATCAACCTAGATAAGGCTGGAGTTCATGATGTACTTCCACAACTTTTGCCACATACAGATGATATATATATACAAACAGCTCTAGCACACAGGTGAGAGAGTATTTAGGCAAAGGACTCTTTGAAAAAGGGGTTTATTTTATGCACTCTTGGATGTGAAGCTGTGTTGTTTGAAATGTCAGTACTACCGGTGCAATCCTTTTGTCAACTTCCCGAAGTTTCTCTTCTGCCCTGTATCTGGTATATTTCACATATGAACAAGTGGCTAGATCAGGGAGGGTTTGTTGTGTTCAGGCCATGTTATAATTGCATTCTCTGGTCCACACTATCATGGCAGAGGGAAGGAAAAGGTGGGTCTAAGGCTAGAGATCGTCAGTTGATCCTCACCTGGTATTGGCGGGCTTGCTCTCTTCTACCTGCTTTCTATGGAGAAGATGAAAAAGATGTCTCTGAATGGGGAGGAGGGCAGTGGTTCTGGGCTGCTTCTGTTGCTCTTCTCCCTTGTTTTCTGTTTCCATCAACTCTTGGCAGTTTTTATACTCTTTTCTGTCAGATTCCTGTCTCCCCCACTCCCCCTAAATAAAATTGACCTTGGTTAGAACACCCTTTTCCATCAGCTGAGAGCAATTTCTCCAGTCATTTCTGCTTGAAATAACTGTTTAGGGACATTATTCAAGCAAAGCTTTTTTCCTTCACAGTTAATATGTGACTAAATAATTCCTTGAATGTTGATAAACATGTTTTTGAGATTCAATCATTTGTTAATTTAGTTTTTATAATGTAGTGGGGGTTTTAAGTGAGCACTGAGCCATTTTTCTCCATTTCACAATTTTTTCCCCCTGACTAGCCTGACAATTCTCCTGCCCACACTCCAGCTCTGTGCAGGCTGAGCCCCACTGTGTCTCTTGCTCAAACTGCCGGCCAGTCTGTCACAACCCTTTCTTCAATGAAAATAACATACAGGAGAGAACAATTACATTGATGTCTAATCAGAACTTAATTCATTTGCCAGGACTAAATATAATAGCATTAAACCGAATAGAAGAATTTCAGGAATGCAGACCATGACCATGAGTGAGGTTATATATCCTCAAAAATGTAAATTATTAATCAAACCACTCATCTGTACAGCAAAGCTCTAGTAATCCCATTATAAAAGGGTGAATTTCTCATCAGAGCCCAGAAGATGCTGGCTTTAATTAGTGGACTTTCATGGCACTGACTCAAAGACATATTTTGGTTACAGAGTTTTAAAAAATGCAATTCTTTAATTATTAGTGCTATTGGAAAAACAACTGGGAACTGGGTGTTTAAAGCCATTTCAGTTTTAAACTAAGAACTTTTGGATTGAATTCGGTTTCAAAATTATGTGGCTTTAGCAGAGTCAGAGGCTGGGGGAGTTATAAACCTTTCCTGTGCCCTCTATTGATTTAGAAAAGTCAGTCATTAGGCTGAAAACTGTTTAATAAAAAGAGCTTAGAAAAATGACTCAGTGTGCGGGTGGTGACTATTCTGGGGCCAACCGTGAGGTGAGGAGATTATGCAGATGAACCTTTTTTTACCCCAGCCCATGGCCTTTGATTCTATAGGGCTCAGATCTCAGATCTCGAAGTCATCACCACCGCCTACCTTTCTCACTAGTGGGCCCAACAAAGCATATTAAAGGGAAATTGTCCTTGCCCTCTAGAAGCTTCCAGGAGAAATAGCTCTTTTGCCCAGAGTGATTACGCCCCGCCCCTCCCCCACTAGGATTTGTTTACTTTCTGAAAACATATGTTCCTCCTCCTCTTTCTGTCTCACTGAGTTCCAATACCTGATATCGGAGTAATGAAGCATATGTTTGAGAGATTTGAATTCTCCTGTCAGTAAAGTGGAGGTAGAAACAATTTTCCTCTAAGCTGGAAGTGGCAATGTGGAAATTAAAAGCACCTTTCCTTCTATTGACTGTGAAATGCTTCCAGGGACTGAGGTACACATTTGTACTCCTTTTCCTTCATCCCACCTTTCAGTCTACAGGTCTTATTTCTTTCTTCATATTTCCTCATGTCATTTTCCTACATTCCATTCCCCTTTACCCTCTCTGGGTCTCAGGTGTCTCATTTATCACATACGGATGCCTTCTGATTTTAGTTCCTCCTCTGGTTTCAGTTCCAGGCTCCATCGACTCACATCTAGCCTACTAGCAAAGGCACAACTGGTTTCACGCCATTAGTTTCCTTTGCAATGGAGTGTAATGATTAAGAGTGCAGGCTCTGGGGGCATTTTTGCTGGGTTTGAATGAGTCTAGGTGGGCGTAGGCAGGCTGGTATGGAGAGAAGAAAGGTGAGGGCTTGAGTGAGGATTAGAAACCTCTTTTCTGATCATGTACTACGTCAGTGAGAGATGAATGAAAAATTTCCTATTCTAAAGTGTTTGGTTTATATTATCTCATTTAAATCTCACAACAACTCTATGAGGTGAATACTTTTGTTAGCCTCACTTTACCACTGAAGAAGCGGAGGCTTAGAGAGATTAAGCAACTTGTCTAAAATAGCATGGCCAATAAATGAAAGAGGCAGGAATCGAACCCAGAAAGTACAGCTCCACAGCCTGTGCCCCTAACACAGTGCTATGCATATGTTACATAGCCTCTGTGTATTTTGCTTCATGGTCACGGGAAGTCTCCTCAATTCCAGTTTTCTTTCTTGCAAGAGAATTCTCTTGTCTTTAATTAGAAAACATTTGCTGAGCAAGTTTCAAGGCAGGTATTATAGGAGATTCAAAAAGAAAAACCAACTCATGTTAACCTTCAAGAAGCTCAAAATTCAGAAACCAAGATATTTATGCACAAATAACTTGGGTACAAGGCATCCTTGGAGAAATGCTATAAGAAAAACTTTAGCAGTTTTCTATGGGGAATAGGGGTGGATCCAGGTTTTGTGGGGCTCAAAGCTTATACCATTTGGTGGTTATCTTTAGGAAAAAAATAAGACAAAATTGAAAATACAAAATGCCTGTGGCTCTTTTGAGAGAGGGCGTGCAAGTGTGGGTCCCTGTAGTTTAAGTTTCATTAGTTTCACAGGAAATCCACCTGTGTATGGGAGTGTGGGGTTGAAAAAGATGAATTCTAACTAGAGGGTAGAAGTTCTTGGAGGAGATTGCCTGCATGAATTCTCCAAATAGACACGGCTCTTGATCAAAGAGAAGGACAGGTGAAAGAGTCAGGTAAATCAGTATACATCTTTTTCCCGATTAAATTCAAATTCAAATTATTAATTACCTCCTAGATACCAGCCTTTTTGGACTGCTGGGCTAGCCCTATAACCTCTCACTCAGCCTTCCCTCTTGAAAGGGCTAGGAAGGAAGCAGAGGGATATAGTGTGATGGACATGTGCTCTGGCTTCAGGCAGGCAGGGGTCTAAGTCCCGGCTCTGCTCTTTCCTCTCTTTGTGACCAAGGGCAAGTCACTTCTCTCTGAGCCATTAATTAAAGAGGGTTAAATCAGATAAGGATTGTGAAGAACTCAGCCCTATGTTGGCCTGTAGGAATCAATTGCATGGTAGCCATTGTCTTTATTATTTCCTCTTGTTCATTTATAAGCATAATTGTATGTGAAATATATCTTTGTGGTATTCAATGCTACATATCTGGCACATACACATGCTTTTTTATGTTTTAATATAACTATAATTACTGTAAAACACCCTCCTATGCCCACTCATAATCCTATCATTCACAGACAACTTCTTGTAATATTTTTTGTGTTTTCTTCTTTTCTCTGTGTGTGTGTGTGTGCGTATGTATGTGTATATATATATTTAAGACTATATAGTATACAGTTTCTAAATGGTCCTCAAGTGGTCTGAATGAGTTAACGTAGCAGCCTCTAGATCGAACCAACAAACGGAGACTCTGATTCCACTGGGTTGCATTAGTAGAGGAAGGAGAACAAAAATGTTGAAAGGTGATCAGAATGCTTATGATGCTCCCCTCTTTTGGTTGAAGTTCTTTAGCATTAGTTCTGAACCCAATTAACTGAAATATAATCATTTAATTAGACCAGGGTCCACTCTGTTTCTTCTGCTGGAAACCTGTGCTTTTCCTTTCTAGCACTTACCAAGTTTGCGGTGGTATATGTGTATATGTGGTTCTTTGATTTGCATGGATCTTCTTTACTAGAGAATGAGCTCTCTGTGGGTAGGCTCTGTGTCTATTCTGCCACACCCCTGTATCCCCAGGTTAGACAGTAGACACTTAGTAAATGAATGAACACACATGCATGCACACACACACACAAACACACATACACTCACACAGAATTAGAATAAGTCGTATTAATAGAAACCAATTTCCAACTCTTCCCTTTCCCCTGCAACAACCCCTGTGATGAAATGGAAAAGAAAAGATAGAACCAGTTGCCTGCAGCATTTACTTCTAGGTTTTAAAATCTACTCAGATGTAAGGTCTTCAAAGTCTAGATAATGGGCTGATGCTTGCCCACTGAGATAGAGCATCTTATGCTTACCCGTGCCTCTGCTTCTGGCCTCACCGCTACCAGGCTTTCTGGTTGTCTTTTCTTCCAGCATCACCTAGGCTCTTCACAGAACACTGTAAATAAGGTTCCGTGCCACAGATTTGCACCTTGTGAACAAGAATCAAGAGAATGGTAACACCTGTCAGCTTGTTCAAATATGTTTTCATGTGTCCTACCACCCTTTCACAATAACCTAAAGGGAAAAGAAGTTAACTTTTCTTGAATGTCTCTTATGTAGCAAGCAGACATATTTGTATTGATTTTGATTTTCCCAGCATCCCTTCATAAAGGTGATATTAATCCCATGAGGAAACTAAAACTAAGAGAGTTTGATAACTTAGGCAAGTTAACCCAATGCTATACAATGGAGTTGCTTGACCCAAGAATGCTGAATTCTAAATTCCGTGTTCGTCTCCTACATTATTATGTGCTCTCTTTTAACATGGTTGCTGGTCCCTCTAATTTGGGGAGCAGTCACATAACCTTACGTTTCCTCAGCTAGAATTTTATATTTGATATTTTAGTGGAAGGCAAAATGGCAGAATAAGTAATCCTTATAGTGAAAACAGTCCTGAATTCAAATACTTTTTTTGCTCACTAGTTATATAACCCCCTTTTACAAAGTGGGGATAATAATTACAACCTTACAGAATTGTTGTGAAAATAAGCCATTAATTATGTCAAGCATTTACCATATTGCTTGGTATATAATAGATGCTCAGTAAATGGTTAACCATTGATACTCTTTGAAGTCAAAGATTAAGGTTCTCATTCTTTCTCATATCTGTTTACAGTTGTACTTCCTTTATTAACTCTAATAAATTGAAATTTGATCTAGG
This sequence comes from Avahi laniger, assembly GCA_963575035.1. Lineage (NCBI taxonomy): Eukaryota > Metazoa > Chordata > Mammalia > Primates > Indriidae > Avahi > Avahi laniger. The sequence goes on along the minus strand of CAUYSK010061655.1, from coordinate 13,970 downwards.
TGTAGGAATTTGATCAGATATAGGTAGGACTAAGTTGATTTCAGTTGTAAAAAGGACTTGTCAGATAAATGAATAGTGTAAACAAAATTATAGGAAGGAATCATTAACTGATTTAATAGACTATTTTTTAAATAAAATTTTTGGTGTGCATTAAGAAATCAACAATCTGGCCAGGTGCAGTGGCTCACGCCTGTAATCCTACCACTCTGGGAGGCCGAGGTGGGAGAATTGCTTGAGATCAGGAGTTCAAGACCAGCCTGAGCAAGAGCAAGACCCCCATCTTTACTAAAAAATAGGGAAAAATTAGCCAGGCGTGGTGGTGCACACCTGTAGTCCCAGCTTCTTGGGAGGCTGAGCAGGAGAATCGCTTGAGTGCAGGAGTTTGAGGTTGCCGTGAACTATGATGATGCCACTGCACTCTACCCGGGGCAACAGAGTGAGACTCTGCCTCAAAAGAAAAAAAGAAATCAACAATCAATAGGTTCATTAGAAAGTATTTTTATCTATTTGTTAAGGTCAGTTTCTAGAGGCCAATGAATTATTTATTCATTCCTGATTACCGTGAGCCCTTAAAAGTAACACAGCAAATTTTATTTCAGGATATTCTCTTTTTAAAACAAGTTTTTACTACACAAATGAGCACTGCCTTTTTCTTATTAAAGAAAATGAAAAACCAGAAAGAAATAAAAAAGTGAAAAATAAAATGACCCAGATTCTATCCACCAGAGGATAACCACTATTAACATTTTGGCATATTTTTATTCTTGTGTTAAAGGCATATGTATTTTTTTCAAGAATGGATTATGCTGATTTTTCATGTAATATAGCCATCTTTCCATGTCAATAATCTATTTCTGTAATACAATAGAAATACAGTATTTAAGGGTCACCCCGTACTTAGTACTGTGGGTGTTTCATGTTATTAATCCAACCCTCTCTATTGTTGGATATTCAGGTTGCTTTCAGTAAACCACAGTGAGATAAATAATGTACATGTAATTAAATATTTATGTACATCCTTAATGATTTCCTCAGGATAAATTCCCGGAACTGGAATTGCTGGGTCAGAGGCTACATAGTTTTTAAGGTTTCTCATATTTATTTCTTATTTGATTTCTATAATATTTGTACTTACTTTCACTTTCATTAGAAATGTCCATTTTCTTAGCCATTTGCCATTTGCCAGTTTGGGTGAACAAATAATACTCTTTGGTTGCTACGAAGATTTGTTGATCATTTATACTTTGTATTTTGTGATTTTTCTCATTAATAGTCTTTCATCATTTGAAAAAATTTAAGTATTCACTGTTCCTTATTAGATGTCCTTTTCTTATTGATTTGTCAGAGCTCTTTATATATTCAGGATACTAGCCCAATTTGTGTGTTAAAATTGCTTTCACTGATTTGTTAATTCAATTTTTCATTTTTTGGTGTGGGTTTAAAAGCACTTGCAGTCAAATGTATCAATATCTTCCTTTGGTTTCCAATATATTCTTCGATTCTTTACTAATTCATATTAGCCTTAGAGTGAATCAAAGATGTGCTCTATTTTCTGTTCCAACACCAGCTGTGTGAAAATGGGTAAGTAATTTAAAGTGTCTAAATTTGTTTTCTTATGTGCAAGATAGTAACACCTGACCTGCCAACCTGCCAGAGCTTTTGAGGATCAAAAGAGGTAATGTATATAAACATGCTTTCAAAGCTTAAATGATTATTGTAGTTTTTATTCAGTTGTTCCCTGACACTGACTATCATTCTGAATGAATTCATGTCTACTGCACTGATACCAGCATTTTGCCTTTCCTTGCCCTGAATCTGAAACCCTGCTGGCCTTTTAATAGGGAGCAATTTTGGTTTAGAAATACACTGGAGCCTGTGCCCTGGTAGCTGGAAAAGTGCTTGGAGGATAGTGAAATGTTGCCTGCCACCAGTCTCCTTGCCTGGAGTTTGAATTCTGGGCATCCTTCCCGCCTTCCCAGCTGGGAAAATGGGCCCTGGAACTATTCTTTGATGTAGTATGTATGTTTACTCCCATGTGTCCAAGCCCTTGAAGGGTAGCTTAAGAAAACCAGTCAGTGAGGCCAAAGTGCTTGTTCTTCTCCAACAGAGTAAGTCAGTGGGGGAATACCCCAGAGCCTTCTGTCCACACTCCTATTCTTTGGGGACTGGAAAAATGGTACTCTTTCTAGCAATTAATATTTGAAACAGATATACTGGCCTGTCAGATGAATCAGTGGCTTAGCATTGTTTTGCGGTACACATTCTGGAAAAAGTTGTTTATTGGGAAAACCTTTTTTAAGTTGTGAGCTGACCATAATTCTCCCTCTCTAAATGCCAGATTAAAAAAAAAATCAGAGAGGCAAGAAAAACAATTAAAGTATTTCATGCATCAAAGTAATCATTAGTGAAAAAACAAAGTATGTTCTTTCTGGCAATCTCTGCCAGATGGCTGAGATGGATTATAGTGAAAGAATAAGCTTAAATGATGCACATATTATTTCAAATATAACCTTGAGGGGTTTTGTTTTTGTTTTGATAGTAAGGGAAGACAGTATATGCCTACATAAATTAAGCCTTCTTGAAGGTCAGAGGCCTCTGGAAAGCTGGTGGGGTTATACATTTGAAATTATTTGATCACTTAAGTGAAGGAGAAACAAGCTTATTTAACTCTGTAAAGTCTACTATGCGCTAGATTTGAGTAATCTTCATAATGGTAATAATACTGTTAGGTATTATTATCCCCATTTTACAGATGTAGAAACTGGGGTTAAGAGCTATTAAGCTATTTGTCCAAGGCCACATAGCCAGTAAGTGACAGCATTAAGTTTCTAACTTCAAAGTCATTGCCCTTTTCATTGAGCCACACTGTCTCCCTTGGAGTTAGAAGATAAAAATAAGCTTTAATAACTCATTAAAATCATCACAGGGGGTTTTGAAAAATAGAAAGTGCTGTTAGGAATCTGTACAGTAATGGAGAAATAAACAAAATACCCTAGGAATGGCCCCAAACTTTTATTTGGCAGAAGGCTTCAAATTCCATTGATGTGAAACAATTCTCTGTAGGGACATACTAGGGTGAGTTAATTGTACGCTGAGTATTCATTCTATGGCAGTGTGGCAGCCTTTCCTATTGCCTCATAAAGAATCACACACACACCCTTCAGAGTTCATTTTAGTACTTTTCAGCCTGACATCTAAAGGGGCTGCTACCCTGACAAACACAATCTGGCCAGATGTTATTATTTTGCACTACATTTAATTTCTTCCTGCCAAAGATTTAGACTTCTTTTCTCTGATAAAGATCAGGGGAAATTGTCTGGTATTTACAAAATCCCATCCAGGCGTATCTGTTACAATGTTCACTTAGCAAAGTTTATTAGATTATTAGGGGTTTAAACCCTTGAGCTCTTTGGTTATTGAAGTTAAAAAAAGAAAAACCCAAACATCTTCGACAAATTTAAGTGGTATAATTAGACCCTGGACTTGTCTTACAGGCATTTTAGAATTATGAAAATGATTTAAATAGTATTTGCTTCCTGAAAAACTTGCTGCATTTGACAGGGATGAAAGGAAAGCAGTTATGCTCCTTTGGTCTCCTGAGTTAATGGGGAAAGTGATATCTGGAACTGAAATAAATTTGCTGTAGTCATATAGCAAAATTACTCCCATAAGTAGTTAGCCATACCACACAGGGCCTTTCTTTCTTGGCCTAGTTAAAATGTAGCCACTACAGTGTTAGAGGAACATGTGGGTCTGTCATTTCTTTGCTCACGAAGAAGTTTACTTAGAGTAATCATTTAATTAGACTCTTGAAGTTCCAATGTTTGTTCTTACTAGATATATAAAAATAGAAATATTCAATATTTTCAAGGTACGATCAATTACGGTTTATATATACTACAGTTTTCCCGAAAGTATTTCAATGTGCTTTGCATGCAGTGATTATATTTTCAAGCATTTCCAGTTGAAAGTTGGTGGCACTGTTGTTATTTTTACTATTGTGTGAATGTGGATAGGGGAGGGTTAAGACGGTGACCTGACTTAATCAAAATAAGGAGCCACTAGCTGATGTGGGACTTTAGCTAATATGATGTACATGGGAGAGAGAAGCTCAAAAAAAAGCAGTATAATTATGCTTATTTGTTTTAGGAAGTGGGGTGGGGTAGCTACTAATTCAGTCACCAAAATTCTGGAACGTTAAATTTTGCTTAAGAAGGAGAGGGGACTGTTGAAGAAAATTGAATGGATATGTTCATTATATATGCCAACTTGAGCATTTTCTTCTACTGTATATTTACTTGGTGCCAGCCTAGGTTTTTAACAAATTGCTAAAGTGCATTTCTTTAGAGACTATGTTAGAAATGTCTCACAATTAGGCAGGACCATAGCTGGGCTTTTTCTTCTTATTTTCACATAAGCATTTTATGTGAAAACTGTAACAGTGCAAACATATGTTTGTATATGAAATATACAGGCAATAAATGCTAAAATGGCAGAAGTGAACTCAAGGCAGGAGGTAAATATTTAGTAAAAATTAATGATCTAGAGTGAACTCTCATTAACTTGGGCTATGTTAATTTGAATATTGTGATAATTTGACTTGTACTTAAGTTTACTTTCATCCCATTTATGAAGAAGGAATCTGCTAAACAAATTAGTAGTGTTTATAAGATTACAGGAAGGCATGTTTAACTTGCTTGAAGACCTTGAGCAAGCCCATTAATTGGGGCTGCTAATTACAATGAGCTTTGCTTATTAAAGCAAACCTGATAGAACCTCTACTTGGAAACACTTTATTAGCAGTGAGTTTAAGTTACTCTAGGTATGGAAAAATAATAAAAGGTAGTGTAGTGTTTAACAGAATGGATTCTGGAATAAATTGACTTGGGCTTAAATCTAGTTACCAGAGGCAGGCTGTTTAACCTCTCTAAGCCTCAATTTCCTCATCTCTAAAACAGGGACAATAATAGGACCTAACCTTACATGTTTTTTTGTGAGGAATAAACGATACGATGCCTGTAAAACTTAATTTAGGATGGTGCCTAGTATATAGTGAGTGCTCAATAAATGTTAGCTAGTATTTGTTATTTTTGGAAAGTAGTTGTAAATGTACTTCACTGTTCTTTCCTTCATCAATTCAGATTAGTGAAGATCCAGGAAAACATTCTATTATTTATTGAGCTAGCTGTTCCTGATTTTGAATGAGAGGCTATCTTGGGACAATAACTTACTAAATTGGCCTGTTGTGCCATGGGCTAAATATTCACATGGAAAGGGATATCATTGGGTCTGAAGTTTTTTGTTTTTCTGGGAAGGAAATTCTAATTGAACATATTTTATGTTATAAGCCTAGTTGATCATGCGTTGATATTGTGAAGTTATTATGAAGCCTGAAAAATACCAAGAGTTTGTATGTTTGAATATTTTATTATGACATTTCCAATATTATTCCTCTTCTGCTGATAAAGACATTTTACTACGTAAATAATAGGTGTTTGGTTTAGAAGAGAAGTTAGTAAATTCTGATAAATATAAAACAGAACATAAAAATCACCAGAATCCTAACATCCAGAGATGACTATGGTTAATACAGACTTTCTGACTTTTCCTGCATATATCCATACACATGTGTAGATTTTCTTACAAAATTGGAATCATACTGTACACATTAAAAGCAATGCTGGTGATAAACCAAAGAGTGTGCATGTTTCCTTCAGTTATTTTCAGGTGTGGCTTAAAATAAAGTATTAATTTGTAATCACAAGATGGACCTGAAGTTGAAAAATTGTATATAATTTTATATCTAAGAATCCTTCCCAGATCTGTTTCTATTAATATTGAGACCAAAAGAAATTTAGCACAGAGAATATGGCTTCGTCCAGGCATGGTGGTGCATACCTATAGTGCCAAATAATTGGGAGGCTGAGGCAGGAGGATCTCTTGAGCTCAGGAGTTAGTGACCAGCCTGGGAAAAATGGTGAGACCCAGTCTCTAAAAAGATAATAATAAAGAAGGGGGGTGGTGAGAGAGAGAGAGAGATAAAATAGCTTCCATCATCTTTGTAGGTCCATTATAATTCAAAGTGGATGTGTGTGTGTTCGTGCGCATGTGCCTGTGTGTGTCGTGTAGAGATTTTTCCCTGTTGTGTGGTCTAGTGACAAGAGCTTTGGGCTGGGAGTAAGAATACGTGGTTTGTGGCTCTGACTCCATCATGACTCACTGGATGACTTTGGGCAATTAATTTCATTTCTCTGGGCTTTAGTTTCCTCAAATATAAAATGTGGGGTTAGACTCTTTGCAGCTCAAAGAGTCTGACTTTTTAAAAAATCAAACCTGTCTGTCTGCCTGGAAGAACCCGAGGCTCAGTGGATGTCTTCCTAAAGAAAAGAGGGGTGATGAATCTCAGCAGTTTCTTTGGCGCCAGATAGACCAAAGGCTGTAATTTTTAGCCTATCAGGCGTTCGACTTTTGAAAGTGGCAAATTCTCCATTAGGAATAAATGTGGAAGCTCCGGGTTATTTATCGTTATTTACACTTTCCATTCATAACTGTCAGTGTCAGAGGCTCTGTCGACATAACTGCGTCAATCAGGTTAGCTTTAATCAGTTTAGTGGCGGCTAAGTCGCAAATATATCAAATAGCCAATCATAATGTTGGAGTCCTCTAAAGCCCGACTGAATTATTTATTTTGTTATGATGAAAATGTCTGGGCTTTATTGGGTTTTCTTTGAAGAACTTGATTCAGCTTGAAGTCTAGAAGATAAAAGATCAGTGACTGTCTCGCAGATTTTTATTCTGCCTTCCTTCAAGGTTTTTCATTTTTCACAAGCCGTTGTTAGCACTTTTAAGTCAAGGTGAGAGAATTGTGATATTTTCTTATCCTAGGGGTTTAAGCTTGTGTGAAAAACTTTTACCTTTGATTTCTTGTCCTGTTTCTGTCATGTGGAAGCTGTGTGACATTGAGCTAACCACTTAACCTGTCTGAGCCTCATTTTCTTCATCTATAAAATGGGGATAATTTTAGTCTTGCCTAAATATCAACCGGTTATTTATATATATCAAATAAGATAATGCTTTAGTTTTCATGCACATGTGAAGTTTTATTATGATCATTCAATTTAGCACTATTATTTAGGCCTTCTGTAGGTTGGTCTGACTTGATGTAACATGGTCCTAAAAAGTTAGGTGAAAATCAGCTTTGTAAGTCAAAACCCTTCCCTGCCTTACATGATATCCTGATACATTATCACAGAAAATTTTGTCCTCCAGAGGTCATAAAAGATTAAAGCATTCAACAGACTTAAAAATATCATATTCAACTGAAAAATGAACAATTTTCAGATACAACATGAGAACTGCAAATCATTAAATACAATGCTTAAAATATGGCTCCAGAGACTCTGAAAAGGGAAATAATTCATCTTGCTTCAAAAATGCTCAGGGCTTTTTTGGAGGTAGAATGGGTGGGGGAGTGGGCGGCTGGCAGTGGGGGGTCCGAGAGAAGAGAAGAGGAGAAGAAAAGACATTTAAAATATATTAATAGCGGTCCTGCACAATTCTTTCTGTGTCAGTCCATGTAGCTATTTCCAACCCCCACCACACATTTATTATTCTTTTCCCAGACATCTTTAACACAGACGGTGAAACTGTAGTAGAAATGTGCCTTTGTATTTACAAAAAAGTTGTATGGCCTCTCTAAGAATCACTTTTGTTTTCTTTTTTCCACTAAGCCATTCAGGGGCCCTGATTACCAGCATAGCAGGAAAGAAAAGAGATAAATACCTAGCTCCAAAGCAAAACACAAAGGAAGCAAGATTAGAAAATTGAGAAGTGTGGAAGGAGCACATTTGAGTATAATAACATGGTCACTAGCAGGAAGGAAATGTTTCAGGTTTACCTACTGAATTACCTCATGTTTAAGCGGAGTCATGGCTAATTAACTTTCATGTGCTAAAGTGAATTTGCATGTATTGAGCATGTACTAAATGAGAGTAACTTTTATTGAAAATTGAAGAGCTAGATGTTTTCTATTCCTGATGTGACTGAAGCTGTGCCCCCAGGAGTGATTTTTCAGCCCCTTCTAGTTGCATGGCCTCTGGGAAGCTCAGCCCATGGAGAAGTCTTTGAATCAGAACAATTAGTTTCCAGTTCCTACTTGGTCATTTTCTAGCTCTGGGACCTGCAACAAGCTGAAACCTTAGGGGTCCTTTCCCAAAGCTGCAGGTTAGGCTAGGTCTCCTTGCCATCCTGCCTAGGTTCCATCCCACCTGCCCCCAACTCCATGCTCCTTTCCACTATATTAGCACCTACCAAACTAGAAATGATGTGCTTTGGGTGGCGCAAGGGGATGTCTGTCCACTTTGCTGGACTGAAAGCAACTAGAAGGTCTGTTTTGAGTTCATGTCTGTATCTCTGTCCCCTCACTCGGTGTTGGTAGGTAGATACACATAGTAGATTTTCCATAGACGTTTGTGGAACTTCAATTTCTCTAAACATTGGATTTTTCATCTATAAAATGGAGCTACTATATGTCCAGTCTATATTAGTTATGAGAATATGAAGATGTGTATATAAAATTGCATATTAAACCAAACAGCGTTATATGCACACTTCCGTAGGGGGCTCTTAGTAATTACGGTCGTTATGTGTAATTCACATTTTAAAATATAGGGCTGTCTTCTTATAGGGAGTTTGTGCAACGTAATCTTTCTGAGGTACAGTTTCTTTGTCTGTGCAAAGAGATGAGTAGACTAGCACATTTGGTCCTTAACTGGGGTCCATGGATGGGTTGCAGTGGGTCCTTGAAGCCCCTGAAATTGTATGTAAAATTTATTGTACATGTGACTTTTTCTGGAGAGAGAGCACATAGTTTAAATCAAATTCATGAAGAGGTCTAGGCCCTTCCCCCCACAAACAGTTAAGAACCGCAGGACTAACTAATCTCTAAAACTCCATGCAGCTCTAATTTGATTCTATGAAATGTCCTGGTCTGAACAAATAGCTTTAAATTCATGATTATTTAATGGACTCAAATAAGTAGTCTCAATTATTTTAACAGCACTAAACTCAGAATTCTCAGATTTAATAATATCCATTTGGGTACAGATTGCAGGCATATTCTACTTCCACTCAGATTTCTACTTGGCTTCTGGAAAGAACTATTATCTTGGATGTTGCCTCCCATTTCTCCTTTCTCAAATATAGTTATTTCATCCTTACCTATGTTGCTTTTAAGAGGGGCTGGGTTTTGGCTTGCAGAATTAGAAGCTTTACCCATATGTTTGTCAACTGAGTATAATAAATATCTTTTAAAGAAATCAAATAACAATAGCAAAGCCTATAGCCCAGTGGAGGCATTACGGGAATTGCACCATTTGGAAATCCAGCTGTGTTTGTTCTGATTATAATCAGGCTACTATATACCATTTAGTTCTCTTGGGAAGTGATACAGTTAAAATCTCAACATCTGTAGAAATAGCAAGTTTATTCACTCAGTTATGTACACTGAACTTTCTGTTTTAATAAAGAGAGGTGGGGTAGAACTATCAGATTAAGAAATATGGGCAATTTTTACAGTGAGTAGAAGGAATAAGAAAGCAGTCCTCCAGTCTGTTTTAGAATCCTATCCATTCCTGACACTGGGAGAAGATTGCTGACGATGTGGGTGAGCTCACCTTGATCTTGCGGAGGGTAGCATCGTCCAACCAATCAGTGAGAAGAGTATAATGATGGGGAAAAAAAGCACACCACAGAGTAGGCGGTGGAAGATAGAGTTTTTATTCATGTCTCTGCTATAAAACAGATACAGATAATGTAACATCAGCCAAGTGTTTTCCTCACGCTGAGCCTCTTGGGCTAGCTGTCATCTAGGAGACTCTTCCAGGGCTATTGTAATTGCTATTAATAATAATTAGAATAATAATGAGAGTTTCCATTTATTGTCCACTATGCACCACCATGCTATGGGTTTTTAAACACATTTATTTAATCCTTGCAGTAATCCTGTTAGGTAGGTGGCAGTATCTTCTTTTTATGAATAAGGAAAATGGAAGCTCAGAGAGGGTAAGCAACTTGTTCAAGTACTATCATCTACCCACTCCTTCCTGATTTCTTCTTCTACCATAGCCAGGGGTCACCAAGTCCTGTTGATTGTCACTGCAATTACTGCCCTAGTTTCAGTCCTCAGCTCTAGCCTGGACTTTTTAATCGCTTCCCAACCGGGCTCCCTACCTCCAGTTTTATACCCCTCCTCTAGCATCTGTCAGTTTTTAAGATGTAACTGGAGTACGACTTTCTGCAGGACACTTTCCCTGACGACCCCCTCTATTGGATTAGTTTATTTTCCTCTATCCCATAATACCTTGTGTATCTCTGGTCTACTTACATTGAAAATATTAATAGCTAATATTTAATGAGTGCCTACTACAGTCCAAGTCTCTTCTAAGCTCATTATATGCATTAATTCATTGAATCGTCACAGCAACCCTATGAAGTAGGTGCAATTAGTACTGATGTTTTACCGATGTTCAGTAACTTGCCATAATCACACAGCTCTTACATGGTAGTGCTGGAATTTGAACCCCAGATGCCCTTACTTGAGAGCCTGGCCTCGCTGCCTCTGCTCTATACTGTCTTTTGCCTCAAGTACTACCTTTACTAGGAAGCCTTCTGTGGCTCACTCCTAAATAACTTTTTTAAATCATTTGGATTTCTAAAAGTCCAAATAAAAGTTTGAAGCTGAAAATAAACAGTTCTCAGGCATTTTTGATAGACTTGGAGTAGTAAAAAATCACTCTGGGATCAGATAATCCTACGTTTATATAAAGCTGAACATTTTAAAATATTTTTGCTTCCATGAGACACATGGTCCCTATTTTCCAGGTAGGAAAACTGAAGACAAGATGATGTGAAGTGACTTGCCTAAAGCAGGGTTTCTCAATCTTGGCACTATTATTAATAACATTTGGGGCTAGATAATTCTTTATTATAGAGGTTGTCCTGTGTTTGATAGAATGTTTAGCAGCATCCCTGGCCTGTACCCATTAGATGCTAGGAGTATCTCCCCCCAGTTGTGACAACCAAAAATGTCACCAGACATTGTCATATGTCCCCTACCGGGGCAGATTCCCCTTCCATTGAAGATCACTGGCCTAAAGTCTCATGTTGGTAAGTGGCAGTTTGAAAACTGCTCTTAAAACTCTAAATCTAGTTCTCTTCCCATTTCTCTAAGTTGGCTCCTATTAAAACTGTGGTCCATGAGGTACTTTTATGCATTAACCTTTCTCTCATGAAATATTCCTTTTCTAGTGTGGAAACTGTTTTGTGATTAACTAAAGAGGAGCTCACAAGTGGTTTACAGGGGTGCTTTGTTGACTAAATCTAGTTATCGATGCTGGCTGATTTTCTTTTCCTAAACAGCTTTTGTGTATGTCCGTCATCTGAATGGATTTGATACAAAAGAACACATGTCAAGGTTTTTATTGCCTTTAGGCTTATGTGAATCAGCACTTTCATTTTACTAAGTTTCTGTTTGCCTTAAGTGCTAGTTTTTCTCCATTGGAAATATTTCCTTGACAATATCCAGTAATTTGGTAGGTATATTATGTAATTTTACTGATGGGAATTGCTGCTGTTTCTTATGAGAAGGCTTCAAAAGTGTTGTTAATTCTCCCAGTGTTTTTAACTTCTGAGAAAATCTCTTATTCATAAATTATTCCTCCATGTATGGCAATGTACTACCCTGAGAACTAATTCCCCCAACCCATTGCTCCCCCAGACCCCCAAAAAAGAGAAAGTAAGAATGCCTTGGTGGAGTAGGGAAAGCAGGGACTCTAAGCAAGCCTGGCTGGACTTCTTCACCAGGGCCCTCTGTGGGTTCCTAGGAGGCCGGGTGAAAGGGGAGGGATTTCTTCCTTTTTCACTTTTGATATTTTTTCAAATTATTAATACAAAGGTAACTTTCTAAGATGGAAAAATGCAAACGGTATTTATACATGCTTAATGTATAAGATAGAAATATATAAAAGGCTAGCAGAACAGAACAGAGAGCCCAGAAACAAATCCAAACATATATGGTCAACTAATTTTCAACAAGGGCACCAACAGGACACAATGGGAAAAGAATAGTCTCTTCAATAAATGGTACTGAGAAAATTGGATCTCCATATGCAAAAGAATGAAATTGGACCCTTACCTTATACCATACATAACAATCGACTAAAAATGGATGAAAGACCTAAACATAAGACTTGAAACCATAAAAATCATGGACAAAAACATAGAAGAAAAGCTCCTTAACATTGTTCTTAGCAATGATTTTATGGATATCACACCAAAAGCTCAGGCTACAAAAGCAAAAATAAATAAATGGAACTGCATCAAGCTACAAAGCTTATACACAGCAAAGGATACAACCAGCAAACTGAAAAGGCAACCTACAGATTGGGAATTAACATTTGATAACGATATGTCAGATAAGGGGTTAAGATCCAAGATTTATAAGGAACTTAATACAACTCAGTAGTAAGAAAACATACAATCTGGTTAAAAAGCGATCAAAGGACTTGAACAGACATTTCTTCAAAGTTTACATAAAAATGGCCAACAGGTACATGAAAGGTGCTCAACATCACTAATTATCAGGGAATAAATGAAAACCACTGAGATACCACCTCACACCTGTTAGGATATATATTATCAAAAAGACAAGAGCTAACAAGTGTTGTTGAGGGAAGGTGCAAAGAAAAAGGGAACCCTTGCACACCGTTTGTGGGAATGTAGATTGGTGCAGCCATTATGGAAAACAGTATGGAGGTTCTTAAAGAAATTAAAAATAGAATTAGCATATGATCCAGCAATCCCTTTTCTGAATATATACCCCCACACCCCCAAATGAAATCAGTCTGTCAAAGAGATATGTGTGCTGTCATGTTAATTGCAGCATTAGTCACAATAGCCAAGATATAGAAACAACCTAGGTGTCCATCAATGGACAATTAGATAAAGAAACTATGGTATATGTATACAATGGAATGTTATTCAGGCATAAAAAGGAGGAGATCCTACCATTTGCTACAATGCGGATGGACCTGGAGGACATTATGCTAAGTGAAATAAGCCAGACACTGAGGGAGAAAAAGGTCTAACATACAGAAATACAGAATAAGACTGTGATTACCAGGGTTGGAGTTAGGGGGAGCAAATGGGGAAATGTAGGTCAGAGGACAGAAAGTAGCAAATATCTAGGATGAACAAGTTGAAATATCTAATGTACAACATGACGAGTATAGTTGATAATAGTGTAATATATTCAGGATTTTTGCTAAATGAGTAGATTATAACTGTTTTTGCCCTGGTGGAGAGAAATGGGTAACTATGTGAGATGATGGATATGTTATTAATAATTTGCTCTACTATAGTAACCATTTTACTGTATGTTTGTGTCTTATAACAGCATGTTGTATATCTTAAATATGCAGCATAAAATTTATTTTAAAGGCCGGGCGCGGTGGCTCACGCCTGTAATCGCTCTGGGAGGCGCTCTGGGAGGCCGAGGCGGGTGGATTGTTTGAGCTCAGGAGTTCAAAACCAGCCTGAGCGAGAGCGAGACCCCATCTCTACTAAAATTAGAAAGAAATTAATCAGACAACTAAAAATATATAGAAAAAAAATTAGCCGGGCATGGTGATGCATGCCTGTAGTCCCAGCTACTCGACTGAGGCAGAAGGATCGCTTGAGCCCAGGAGTTTGAGGTTGCTGTGAGCTAGGCTGATGCGACTACACTCTAGCCCAGGCAACAGAATGAGACTCTGTCTCCAAAAAAAAAAAAAAAAGATAATCATAATAAATCTGGAGATATATTAATATGTTAATTATTAACAGTGAAAATTATCAATTATAAATTAATGTCACACCAAGTAGACTTAAGAATAGGAAATATCATCTAGGAAAAAGAGTATATACATATAGTA